>JAVLUX010000006.1:27015000-27205000 GCA_032164185.1 Moxostoma hubbsi
AATTTTCAATAAACTGAATTATTAGTCAATTTTTAAATTCACATTATGAATTTGAATTAATAAAATATTTTTGTGGGTCACAATTGCAATGTATCTATCAACAATTATTTGACAACAGCTTCACACCTCCTGAAAAGCAGGTCACTACAAGACCTAGTGTGATTATTAAAAGGCTGCAATTTGATAAAACATTGTGTTCTTTTCAAAATGGGTTAACACTCGTAGTTAGCTCAAATTTCACCATTACATTTTCACCAATATGTTTTATTTATTTATTTGTATGTATTTTTTTCCTTTTGAAAAAATCAAAGTTGAATATTTTTGACCGTGCTTCCCTATCAGTGATTAAATGGAGAAAGGACCTTTTAACACGATTTGATGTACAAAACAAGCCCAGATGGGACTTGTGATAGAAATTCATTATTTTTCAGCCTATGTTAGGCACGTTTTAATAACCACAGAAGCACACCAAATTTTAACCATCGCCAAAACTTTTGCAGGCGCTGCTCATGATGAGTTTAAAGTGGCACACGACGCTGGCATTGCTGCTTTGATGTGAATCATGAACCCAGTTTCACGATTGCTGTAAAAAAAAAAAAATACTGATAGCAATAGACTACTGGCAAATTAATATAGAGAAGGATAGCTATTTAGCTATTTTATTTTTTACTTTTTTAAATCACTTTCTCTGAATATTCAGTTTTTGCAAAAATGCTACATGTATTGCCCAATATATTTAAACCTGACCATGGCATTACAAAGAGAAAACTTTGTAAAAGTATTTTTGTATACCATTTATTTTCATCTTCAATAGCATTAAAAAAAAGCTTAAATCTGTAAACAAATTTTGCATCTGAATATGCGTTTCCAAAACAAACAAAAAAAGCATTGTTTTGTCTCTTCAGTGTCTGTGTGTATGCATACAGTACATGATGCATTGTGGCTAGTGTTGAGCGCTGTACTGGTACTAAAAAAAATTGTGATACAGAATGTTTTTAAATGTTGCGGCTTCGTCGTGTTGCTAATTTCAGTACCATACTCCAGTAAATGTGCTATTAACAACATTTTATGGGAATTTGAATTTTTTTTTTAGATTAAATCAATGATAATTTGACAAATTCAAAACTATGGCCAAGTGTGATTATTGAACAGCAGAAGGATATCATTTAATTGTGTAATAAACAGACTGCATACGCTGCACGCTTCAGAATGAATGAGAGGTGACGCTGTACACTTTGTCTGGTCATACGACACAGAGTGCGTGATGCTCAATGCGGTGTGATTAGTGTTTGAGCAGCTTTGAACACTTACAAGAATTCCTTCTCAAGGGAGATTTCAGGTCACGAGTAGTTCAGTATTTCATTTGGAATGCGGAGCATATTAAAAACTACCATCAAAAAAAGTGATAACTCAAATGTCTGTTAAAATAAAAGTTCTGCCAAAATAAAAACTTGGTTTAACCAAATGTATAAAAGTAAAGGGTGTCTCTCAATCAGCTCCCTCCTTCAGTAGTCAGGGCACTGATCTGGGAGTCGGCCATTTTAAGGGCTGTCTCAATCGCGAAATCCTTCCAGTTAGCTCCCTAAAAAAAAATCTCACCATGCACCGTAGAAACCAGGGAGCATCATATTCCCAAACCGGAAATGTCGCCATGTCTTCTGAATTCATTAGATGACAATTTAGGGGATTTGGTATGCTGAATTTAGAAGGGAACCGTTAACCCTCTGCGCCGGCGCGTCCTGCTGGATATTTTCGTCATTACAGCAGAAACAACTTAAAATACTCCTCATTTTTGGGTATACAGATATGTGTAAGACATCATTAGAGACTATAAAGTGTCTACTTTTATTTGTGTACACTCACAATAACAACAAAATCTTGTGCTTTTGTAAAATAAAGAAAATAAAAAGGGTGAGCATTCAGCAGTCTGTGTTCACGAGCATATTTCAGAAACACGTCACAAAAATGAACAAACTCCGCGAATACTTGACACAGACATGAAACATATGTCTAAAGAAAGCTTTAAATGTCTACTTTTTAATAAACCAATTCAAATTTAAAACAAATATTCTCCTGCAATGCAATCTGTTTGAAACAAAGCGATGTATAGTTTTTACCGGTCCATCTAATTATCTGTAATGTGATCCCACCCACCAGCAGAGCGCGCCATTCATACGCTAATGTGCTGAGACAATCGATGCAAATGTACATGCCCCCCCGACTGTGAGGTCAGATGTAAACATATTTAATTCATTTTCACGTTTGCAATGATACACAAGTGAGAAAGCTCCCGGATTATAAGGAAGAGTTAACATTTTCCTTAGAAGAAGAGCGAGACTCTGATGAACATTTGTATTTTGAAGAGAGACTTGATCCAGCCGAGGATACAATTTCGGACGAGTATGTCAATTAGTTTTCATTAGTTGACATTCTATTTTATATAAACTTGAACATATTTTACTAGTGGGAGTGTTTCTAGACTTGCCAGACAAGATTCAGACTATTGAAATTTGAAATATGTCCTAATAAGCAAGTTTTAGTTGCATTTAAATGCTGTTTCGGCTAAAGCAGGCATTTACATTGTATGCTGTATAATATAAATATATGTAATATGATATAAAAATAATATTAATGTTTTTAGATTATATTTTAACTAGAGGTTATGCTGCCTCATTATCATCCACAACTTGTGCTTGCAAATATGTGTTCAGGTTAAATGAGTAAAATGCAGTTTTAAATATGCCCATATTAGAAAATCAGCATATTATGATTTCTGAAGGATCATGTAACACCGAGGACTGCAGTAATGATGCTGAAAATTCAGCTTTGATCACAAATTGCATTTTACAATATATTTAAATAGAAAACTGTTCTTTTAAATTGTAAAAAGAGTTCAGAATATCAATGTTTCTGTATTTTGGATCAAATAAATCCAGTCTTGGTGAGCAGAAGTGACTTCTTTTAACGGTAGTGTAGGTCTAAAATTAAAGTCTTTATGTAAAGAAAATATATAGTCAGATTACTACTTGATTTGGATTATTAAGTCTCCTCACATTCATTCTCTTTCTGTCACATTCCTCAATGATAGTCCCAGGGGAGTGGTCTTTTTTCTCTCAGGTGTAAATCACCTCCATATTCATGATCATTCACGCCTCCTCGCATGTTAACTTTCAACACTAAAATTGTCTAACAAAAGTTAAATTACTATATTGTTTTGTATGAATGAGTGATCAGGATGGTTTTCACATAATTTTGTCACAAAAACTCTAGGCAACAAGATCCAGTTCGCAAAAGTCTTGTGGACAAATGATTAGTATGTGTTATATGGCCTTATTTCAGTGACTTAAAATTTTAGTTTTTTCAAAAACCACGCATTAACTTTATTTTCTCAAATACAAACATGTACACACATGTTGCTCACATATTATTGTAGCCCTGTTTATGCTGAATACAGTGTTATCAGACTTTAGCCATTAATATGTTTTTAAGCAACTGAAAAAAGCACGAATGTCAAGGCATGTCAACTTCTCCAGGGCCCAAAATACCCTCAGACCCCAGAGGGTTAAAGTGCCCTCATTCTCACACCATTATATGTAGGGGTATTTGGTACTGATGAATTTAGAACTGATGAATTTAGAAGGGAACCGTTAAAGTGCCCTCATGAATTTAGGGCCTCGAAATATGTGAGCTATACCAAATTAAACTGTCCATACACTACATTATTAGGTAATGCAATGTATAATGGAATTAGTCGCGTTTGACAACCATTATAAATTACAATTATCAATTACAAATAAGATTATTTGTCTGAATAAAATTCTGCACCATTAAAACCGTATTATAACGTCTCGTTGTATCCGCTCACAATTTCTACTGTAAGGAATTATCTTTAATAAGGGAATCATGATTAATTCTTTTATTGGAGTAATATTATTCTCATGGCTTATTGAAAATATCATATATATTTAGGTACAGCTTTGAAGCGAAATCTTAACAGGGATGAGATTATTTATCAAAATATACCACAGTCAAATCATCTTTGAATACAGACAAGCTTTATTGCTATTCTAAACATAAATCTAATCTAACACATATACATGAGACGGGTTGGTGAGAAGAGTGACAATGTGAAATAAATGATCAATACGATGAAAATGAACTTTATGGAGTCTGTTGACGATGCCTTAAGAACCATTTAACCTTATTTGAATCTACATCGGTTTGCTATTGGATTACCCAAAGTATTTAACTAATACACCAACACTTTGAGCACAATATTGGAGATGTACTTGCATGTTGTGGTGTTTCCTTGCATTCTTAGTGGTTCTTGGCTCTTGGTCGAAAGTTCTTTCCATCAATGTTTTGGACCTCTGAAAGGTCAGATCAGAGTTATTGTCTGTATGAATGATGAGGTTGGCTTTGAAGTGAGGCCTTCTCATGGAGGATTCATGACTCCCATTGGAAGAGTGAGAGGCTTCCTCGGGACTTCGAGTCCCGAGCTTCCTTGGACCTCACATCAGAGTCGGAGTGAAGTCTGAGCAGAAGAAGAGGAAGAAAAGAGCAGAGAGTCAATGCTCTTCCTTTTTGGAAGCATTTGAACTGAAATTGGCCGCATCCCCAAAGGTGTCCTGTGCCAATCGGAAGGGACTTTTCAGAGTCCGGTCGACTGGGCTGTCCTTTCCGACAGTTGATTTTATGGTCCTTTGTTTTGGAGTCTTACAAATCTCTTGCTCAAAAATAGTGCATATTTAATAATTAAATTTTATATCTTGAGAATGGTACAAGAGACATGATATTTGTTGTCATCAGCTTCCATGTAACCAAGCGAGCATTTGCATACCAAATACGTGTAGGTAACAAAACAAGAAAATCCCTGGTTACAAATCATACTGGTTAATTCCTTGGTTATACAACATGGATAAAACATTTCACACATTTTAAAGAGGTACATCAGGCTATAATCATTAATTTGTCAGTCATACAAGTTACCATAGTTCAAAGCAATTGTCAGAATTATCTAGCAAGGCTAGATATCTTGTGGGTCCATGCAGTCTTGTATGTATATAGGTTTGATTCAGAAAAGTACTCTGACTTTGTGAGAATTTTCTGGATTATCATGAAATGTCTTAGTATTAGAGTCATGCAAATCTGATGGTCTTTTGGAAACCTTTCAAAGGAAAGTCTGCTTTAACTCTGTGTGGACGGTCATGCTGAGGGCCCTTTCTGACCAATGACCCTTTTTGCTCTAAATTAGGTTGTTTAGAGTGTTTTGACCATTTTATTGTCGAAAGACAGGCCTTCAGTAGGAAGTTGATGCTCTGTCTGTTAATTTATATTGTTGAGGAATTCCAGGATTAAAAAGGTTGGGTTTTTCCTAGATTCAAATCATGTCGTTTCAATTCTTCTGCATGTATAATACTACAAGCACAAGTGTAAATATATATTGTCAAAGCCTTATTTTCTCTTTAAAAGAGTTGTTGTTTGATGTTGTCTTATCCATAATGACCATGAAAGGGAAACAATCTTTTAAATATTAGTTGTTAAAGTAGGTTTAAAATACACTTGTTTTTTTTCCATTTTTACAAAGGTTTTCTTAATTTAATGTTATTTATCTTTCATAATAAAACTAAGTTTAAATATCTTCAATGAAAATTAACTATTGTGTCATTTAGACAGCGACGGTGCTGATAAATAACAGCTGCGCTTAAATGTGTTTGCTTGTTATTTTGTCGCAGTTTGAGTCATAAGTGTCCCAATGTTCAGTGGATGAACACTTGCCAGTACCTGAATCGTGTTCACAATATACTGATTCACAACGTATGGAGCTGATTGAGATGTACTCAGACATTGTGACAGAAAAATATTACTACTGTATAAAAATTTTAATATTCAAAGTAATAGAAATAACACTACTAATAACAATAATTTAATAATAAATTGCATTACTATAATTTTTTTATTATAAAAATTATTATTATTATATTATCATTATTATATGCAAGCAGTATCACAAAGGCAAGTGTACTGAATATCAGCAGGCTGGGATTCAGCCGTTGCAGCCTTTATGCCACTGGTAATTAGATTTTTATCATTAATGTTTTATAGTCATTTCATTTATACTGTCAAGCCCTGTTGTGTAGCATTTTATTGGATCAAAAACAAAATTGCCATTGGTTTTTTTCATATTTTAATTTGTTTAAAGTTGACGTATTCATTTGTTTAAACACTGTTTTGAATACTGTTTTTATTCAACATAAAACATTAAATCCAGTTCTTTTAATCAAGACTCTTTTCTGTGAAATTTCATCAGTAATCTGGGGCTATTAATGTGTTGCCTAAATATTGATTTAATATCGATAACTAGATACAAAGGCTGGTATTGCACCAAAGCCTAAAATGGAAATAAATTTTGGTGTGTTTGCAATCCTAATTGTGGCTTTGTTGTCTCTCACATTTATTTCCATTGATTTTATGTCTGTCGGGCTCACGCTAAAATCTTTGTTTAGGGGCACAGCTGGTCATCTTTTTTTTTTTTCTTTTTTTTTTCTTTTTTTCTCCCCCCTTCAAGACTGGTAACAGTTTGTCATAACACAACATTTGTACAAGCAGGTATTAAGAACCTACAAAATGCAAAAGAATAGCATTCTGAGATGATAATCTTCTTACCACAATTGTACTACCATAAACTTTGTCACTTCGAACCAGTCTGGCCATTCTCTGTTGACCTCTCATCAAAAAGGCATTTCTGTCCAAAGAACTGCCCCTCACTGAATTTATTTATTTATTATTGGCACAATTCTGAGTAAATTATAGAGACTGTTGTGTGAAAATCCCAGGAGAACAGCAGTTACAGAAATACTCAAACCAGCCCAACAATGGCACCAACAATCATGCCACGCTCAATCACTGAGATCACATTTTTTCCCCCATTCTGATTGTTGATGTGAACATTAACTGAAGCTCCTGACCAGTATCTGCATGGTTTTATGCACTGCACTGCTGCCACATGATTGGCTGATTACATAATCTCATGGATGATTGTTGGTGCCAGACAGGCTGGTTTGAGTATCTGAGATTGTGGCTGATCGGTTTATACAAGAAAATACAGTAATCAAACTTTCCTAACTTTTTGAATGTACTGTATTTTTAACTAATCTGTTTAGCAATACATAATACCGTAATGCTTGTTAATGTTATACATGAAAATTATTATAAAAAGTTAACAATACATTTCCTATGACTCAGTCACACACACATAAAATGCCATGCATTTTTTTTTTATTGATGATGCCTGTTTTTGCATTTGTATATGCTGTTCTCTAATTGTTATTTTAACATGCACTAGACAGCCGTCTTTGATCGTTGCACCGGATATTGATACTTTGTCAGCATGTCACTTATGAGTACAGGTTTTTAAGACATCCAACATGTATTGAATTTAAAAATATTGACGAAAAATTCAATGCTGTTTGTCATTTTGACAGATAAAAAAAAATAAGCAAAAAACTCTGCTTGAACCATCTTTACGTGGTATATCTGCATATGTTGCTTCACTCTTTTTAGACTTTTGCATCCATGTGAGAAAGAGAGGGAGAGAGCACCAGCAAGTCTCAGCTACATCGGAGAAAAATGTTTTTTAGGGAGTTTTCTGATGGTACTATATAAGTTCAGATGTCACTTTGCACCCAGACCACTGTGATTACGCACACCATTTATATATAAAAAAGGGGGTCAAATTTGAACAGTACATAAAGGTTAAATATATGGTCTGAATGTGCTGCACATTGTAGAATGAATGAGGGCTCTGTTCTCTGTCACGAGCATGTGTGATGTATATTTATTTCATTAAATCGCAGCCTTTTCAGTTTAATAATCACACTAGGACACCATGATTTTTATTTAAATTATATTGACCAATTCCCAATGCGCTCTAAGTCCTCATGGTGGCTTAGTGACTCAATACACGCATTTTATCACGTGGCTTGTTGAGCGTGTTACTGTGGAGACATAGCACGTGTGGAGGCTTCATGCTATTCTCCGCGGTATCCATGCACAACTCGCCATGCCCTCCACTGAGAGCGAGAACCACATTATGGTGATCATGAGGAGGTTACCTCATGTGACTCTACCCTCACTAGAAACCGGGCCAATTTAGTTGCTTAGGAGACCTGGCTGGAGTCGCTCGGCATGCCCTGGATTCGAACTCGCGACTCCAGGGGTGGTAGTCCAGTGTCTTTACTCACTGAGCTACCCAGGCCCACAACATGATTTTAATTTGTGTGCTGAATGTTTACACAATGACATTTGTACATCAGATGGATGGTTTTTATTATCTGAGCATTTTTACAAGTACATGAGCGCTCTATTTGACCACATCCCCAATAATTAAGATATTTTAGGGTTGTACATTTATGAGGAATCTTTTGGACAGGATTTAGAGACTGCACAGAGCCATTTTAAAGGAAAAATGAAAATTCCCTCAACATTTACTCACCCTCATGTCTGTCTTCTGCAGAACACTACACAGTATCTCTGTTGATCCATGCAAGTGAACGGTGACCAAAACTTTCAAGCTCCAAAAAGGGCATTAAGGCAGCATAAAAGAAGATCATATGTCTTGAGTGGTTTAATCCATATCTTTTGAAGAATCGCTTTGGGTGAGAAACAAACCAAAATTTAAGTCTAAATCTAGACATCTGCAGTGTCTTGGCACGTTCATTATTGAAGCCAGCACTGTGTTTAAATTGGGCCTGATGTCAAGACATGGATTAGACCACTCGTGTCGTATAGATTACTTTTATGTCATTTTTTTTGTCATTTTTGGAGCTTGGAAATTTTGGACCCTATTGACTTGTTATATAGACCAAAACTCCTCATGCATTCTTCAAAAAAGAATCTTCATTTGAGTTCTGCCGTAAAAAGGCATACAAGTTCAGGATGGCATGAGGGTGAGTAAATGATGATTGAGATGTGGCAAGAATGGTTTCGAAATTGCGTTATGACTCCCTGAATTTATACTGAATCGAACTGCGAGGTACCTTGAAATTCCCACCCCTGATCAACCTGTTATACCTTTCTGGGCCTAGGTGTACATAAAAACAAAGCATTAATCAAAAGCATCTTTAAACTGTTTTTTAGGTCCTTCACATCCTTGTGTTACTCGGCGGATGGTGAATCAATCCTTGCAGGTGGCCAGTCAAAGTTTGTGTGCATTTATAACATCACGGAACAGGTCCTGATGAAGAAGTTTGAGATCTCCTGCAATCTCTCTTTGGACGCTATGGAGGTACAGACTTGTTTGCATACTCATCTCCGATATAGAAACATACAGTTGAAGTCAAAGTTTACATACACTTAGGTTGAAGTCATTAAACCTCATTTTTAACCACTCCACAGATTTCATATTAGCAAACTATAGTTTTTGCAAGTTGTTTACGACATCTACTTTGTGCATGGCATGAGTATTTTTTAACGACAATTGTTTACAGACAGATTGTTTCACATTTAATTGATTATATCACAATTCCAGTGGGTCAGAAGTTTACATACACTAAGTTTTACTGTGCCTTTAAGCAGCTTGGAAAATTCTCTCACAAAATAGATGCCATCATGACCAAGGGAAATTATGTGGATATATTGAAGCGACATCAAGACATCTGCAAGGAAGTTAAAGCTCTGTTGCAAATGGGTCTTCCAAATTGAAAATGACCCCAAGCATACCTGCAAAATGGCTTAAGGACAACAAAGTCAGGGTATTTGAGTGGCCATCACAAAGCCCTGACCTCAATCCGATAGCAAATCTGTGGGCATAACTGAAAAAGAGTGTGCGAGGAAGGAGGCCTACAAACCTGACTCGGTTATATCAGTTCTGTCTGGTGGAATGGGCCAAAATTCCAGCAACTTATTGAGAGAAAACTGTGGAATGCTGCCAAATACTAAGAAATAAAAGCTGAAATAATTCTCTCTACTATTATTCTGACATTTTACATTCTTAAAATAGAGTAGTGAGCTTAACTGACTTAAGACAGGGAATGTTTTCTGTGATTTAAATGTCAGGAATTGTGAAAATCTGAGTTTAAATGTATTTTCCTAAGGTGTATGTAAATTTCTGACTTTTATATGACAATTATGGGCATTCTTTATTATTGGGACCCTGTCGGCAGTCCCATCCGAGCTCAAAGGGTTAAAGAACCACAGAACTAATTTTTATCATATGAAGAGGATTTTGTTTAAAGCATATTGAATTGGTCTAATTCGATTGCTTATTTAGTTTCCTAGTTTTTACATACTTATAATTAAATTGTAACCTTACAGGGTTAGTTCACCCAAAAATTACAATTCTCTCATCAATTACTCACCCTCATATGTGTGAATTTATTTCTTCAGCAGAACTCAATCAGATTTTTAGAAGAATATTTCAGCTGTACAGTGAAAAAGGAGTTATGTTTGGTCTGTTCTTACCCAAAACCATCTGGATCGCTTCAGAAGATATTGATTAAATCATTGGAGTCTTATGCTGACTTTATCTCCTTTTTGGAGCATCAAAGTTTTGGCCACCATTTACTTGCATTGTATGGACCAACAGAGCTGAGAGATTCTTTTAAAAATCTTTGTGTTCTGCAGAATAGAGAAAGTCATACAAATGTAAGATGGCATGAGGGTGAGTAAATGATGAATTTTAATTTATGTGTGAAATATCCCTTTTGGACTAATTTCAGGCACGAAACACTGATTAGCGCAAGCTGATAGGTTCTTTTGAACTTGTTAGCCAATCAGCTCGCTCACATGTGATATGTCAATCCAGTCAGCTCACATGGTGTAAGCTCATTAGGCTTGGGATTGATGCTGTTTTGGCATATCAATAATCAGATTTTCCAGATGATTATCGATATACAGTATATCGGGATTTGTTTTTTAAAAATCAACCCAAACCATTATCAAAGGACATAGATTATTTACTGTAGTCATTACTCTATAATATATTATCTTTCATAAAGTCTACACAATGTATTTTCAGTTACAAGTATCTTTTTTTTTTTTTTTTGACAGCTTGAATGTAAAGTTTACAATGCAACATACAGGGAAATTGCGTAATAAACGTAGCCATTTTTAATTGTTCAGTTTGCGCAGTTATACCAGTTTCATACTCTAACCTGCACACTCATCAGTGTTACTTTGTTCATTCTTGAAGAACAAAAGCTGTCTAAAAGCTGCCATCAGCTCATATCTGTGCCTTGTCCATGCTGCGACAAGCTTCAGTAAATGTTATGTCACCCCCTTGTGGTCTCCCAAAGCTATTACATCTGACTGAGCACACACATTTGCTCCGTTTGCAAGTTGGTTTCACTGCAGCATGCTGTGAGTTTTCTCTGAAAATGCTATTTGCTTAAGTGATTGCTGGGGCTTCTTCTATAAGCTTTCATGATAAGTTCTGCTTTTGGCCATGACACATAGAAGCAAGTCTTTACCAAGTGAAGACATAGCCAAATTAGGCACTGGTACACATCGCTATCTTAGGCCATTAGATTAAATATTTGGTCACGCAAACCAAGGACCACCTAGCTAGCACATGTCATTTTGGAGCAGCAGCCGTACACGATTCTTGGCGGTAGATCTGCTTTTGTGGGGGGTTGTGTTTTGTGCATTTCTGCACCATTTTATTTATGTCTAGTTGTGCAGCATGTCTTGTGTTTTTCAGTTGTGCAACTGCAGCAGCATTATGCAAGCATCAAATGGTTGAATCAGTATATCTGTGTATGTTCTTGCAGTAGCAAGTCTCCGTACTTGCTCTGCAGCAGCAGTGTAGCAGATCTAGTCTGCTAAGACCAATATCCTATCAATGTGTCATACCCACATTAACATGATAAATCTTTCAGAGTTTTCATGACTAAAATACACTTGGCACTTCACAATTATTTCACACTAGGTATAAACTACATCTATTTCTATCCTGTCCTTATTTTTTCAGGAGTTTCTGGACAGGCGTAAGATGACAGAGTTTGGGAGTCTGTCTATTTTGGATGAGGGAACAGGAGATGGAGATGAAGTGGAGCTCAGTCTTCCTGGAGTCAAGCGAGGTGAGCCCATGCATACCATTTATTAATAAACCTGCCATTAAGTTCAGTTGCCATATCATTACCCTGCACTTTATACTCTGCATTTGAGAGTTGTTGTCTGCTTTCTTTGAATGTTATTATGAGATTGTGCATGCATCTCCCTCTTGTCTTATACTCCTCATCTCACAGGTGATAGGAGTTCCCGGCATTTTAAACCAGAGATCCGTGTCAGCTCTCTCCGTTTCTCACCTACTGGTATAGTGTTTATCTATATAAAACAAAACATACACATTCCTGAAAGACATGAGCTATACTAGTTTATTGAAAAACAAACTGAATGATTCAGTTTTGGCATTCTTCTCTCTTTAGCGCGCAGTTGGGCGGCAGCCTCCACTGAAGGTTTGCTGATCTATTCTCTGGATGCTTCGCTTGTGTTTGACCCCTATGATCTGGACATGGATGTAACCCCAATAAGCATACGGCAGCAGGTGAAGAAGAAAGAGTGGGCAGCGGCCATTTTGCTGTCTTTTCGTCTGAATGAAACATCACTCGTAAGAGAGGTTCTGGAGGCAGTGCCTTATGACCAAAGTGCGTGCCCTCTTGAAATTGTCAAAAATAACTGTGATTTCTTGCTGTATCCAAAATGTTCTTGATTTTAAGTGGAATTATTTTTACATTTGTTAAATAATTTAGCTTACAAGTCATTATTTGATGCTTCAGTTCCAGTGGTATGCAGCTCACTGCCAGATGTGTATGTGGATAAGCTTCTGGACTTTGTGGCCTCAACATTGGAAAGGTCAAACCATCTTGAGTTCTATCTCACCTGGTCTCAGTGTCTGCTCACATTACATGGACAAAAGCTCAAGAATCGGTCTGTAGTCATTTTTCCATCCACGTTGTGAATTAAACTGCAAAAAAATCAGTTTGTAAATAAAGCAGCGTTTCCATTCAATGTAATGAATAATTTGCAGTTTACAGCACGTAGACAAAACGCTCTCAGGAACATAAGTTTTGCTTTTGATTGGTGGTAGATGCCTTATAGCTTTGAACGAATGCAAGTTAGACAGTTCTGGGAGATAATTAACCCTTCGTAAAGCCCAGCCTTTAAAAGCGTTTCTGACCAATTCTGTCTTGGCAACTGTTGCTGTCCGTCATTTCTCTGACAAGCGTTTGCTTTTTTCAAATGAGAGTCTATGGGAGTAACGTGTGTTCAAGTAGTTTTATGCAGAATTTTAAAGAAATCTTCCCAAAAAAATGTTTTAAACATTGTTCTGGGTCACTTGTAATTGTGACATGAGGCACCCAGAGAGGATACACCATGTTTTTTTCTTTTTTCACATCTTTAAATCTTGAAAAGAGCATGCTGTGGATTAAACTGTCAGCCCTCATTCCTAAATAAACATTTATAACATCAGCAAGGATACCTACATTTGCTCCAAGGTAAATTAAAGCCAATAACTTTCATTAATTTATAATATATTATAATAATATTTTATATATATATATATATATATATATATATATATATATATACACACACACACACACACACACACACACACGCGCACCTAAAGGATTATTAGGAACACCATACTAATACTGTGTTTGACCCCCCTTTCGCCTTCAGAACTGCCTTAATTCTACGTGGCATTGATTCAACAAGGTGCTGAAAGCATTCTTTAGAAATGTTGGCCCATATTGATAGGATAGCATCTTGCAGTTGATGGAGATTTGTGGGATGCACATCCAGGGCACGAAGCTCCCGTTCCACCACATCCCAAAGATGCTCTATTGGGTTGAGATCTGGTGACTGTGGGGGCCATTTTAGTACAGTGAACTCATTGTCATGTTCAAGAAACCAATTTGAAATGATTCGAGCTTTGTGACATGGTGCATTATCCTGCTGGAAGTAGCCATCAGAGGATGGGTACATGGTGGCCATAAAGGGATGGACATGGTCAGAAACAATGCTCAGGTAGGCTGTGGCATTTAAACGATGCCCAATTGGCACTAAGGGGCCTAAAGTGTGCCAAGAAAACATCCCCCACACCATTACACCACCACCACCAGCCTGCACAGTGGTAAAAAGGCATGATGGATCCACGTTCTCATTCTGTTTACGCCAAATTCTGACTCTACCATCTGAACGTCTCAACCGAAATCGAGACTCATCAGACCAGGCAACATTTTTCCAGTCTTCAACTGTCCAATTTTGGTGAGCTCTTGTAGCCTCTTTTTCCTATTTGTAGTGGAGATGAGTGGTACCCGGTGGGGTCTTCTTCTGTTGTAGCCCATCCTCCTCAAGGTTGTGCGTGTTGTGGCTTCACAAATGCTTTGCTGCATACCTCGGTTGTAACGAGTGGTTATTTCAGTCAAAGTTGCTCTTCTATCAGCTTGAATCAGTCGGCCCATTCTCCTCTGACCTCTAGCATCAACAAGGCATTTTCGCCCACAGGACTGCCGCATACTGGATGTTTTTCCCTTTTAACACCATTCTTTGTAAACCCTAGAAATGGTTGTGCGTGAAAATCCCAGTAACTGAGCAGATTGTGAAATACTCAGACCGGCCCGTCTGGCACAACAACCATGCCACGCTCAAAATTGCTTAAATCACCTTTCTTTCCCATTCTGACATTCAGTTTGGAGTTCAGGAGATTTTCTTGACCAGGACCACACCCCTAAATGCATTGAAGCAACTGCCATGTGATTGGTGGTTTAGATAATTGCATTAATGAGCAATTGAACAGGTGTTCCTAATAATCCTTAAGGTGAGTGTGTGTGTGTATATGTATGTGTGTGTATGTATATATATATATATATATATATATATATACACTACCGTTCAAAAGTTTGGGGTCACTTACTCATTCTTTATTTATTTATTTATTTATTTCACATTTTAGAATAATAGTAGTCAGCAAAACTATGGAATAATAGAAATGGAAATATGGGAATTATTTTGTGACCAAAAAATCCAAAATAAATCCAAAACTATGTAATATTTTAGCATCTTCAAAGTAGTCACCCTTTGCCTAGATTTTGCAGACATGTACTCGTGACATTTTCTCAACCAACTTCTTGAGGAATCACCCCGGGATGCTTTTTAAACAGTATTGAAGGAGTTCCCATCTATGTTGGGCACTTATTGGCTTCTTTTCTTCATATTTTGATCCAAGTCATCCATTTCAAAAACTTTTTTTTTTTTTAGGAAATTTTAGATTTGTAATTAAATAAATGTATATGTTTTGGCAGAATAATATTTTGTCTACAAAGTTAATTTCAAACTTTTAAGCATACACCTTCAGATCAAAAGATTTTTAAGATCATGAGAAACATTTCAGACAAGTGACCCCAAACTTTTGAACGGTAGTGTATATATATATATATATATATATATATATATATATATATATATATAAGTTTTCAGAACATATCTATATAAAAACAAAATATGACATTGACATAAGTTTCAGAACCTTTGCTGTGACTCTTGAAATCTAGCACAGGTGCTCAAGGTCTCACAGCTGAAAATGGTTATTAGGGCAAAAACAAATTCATGAATTCAAAGGAGAACTGACTGCAGTGCGCAGAGACAGGGTTGTGTCGAGTCGCATATCTGGGGAAGGCTACAAATTATTTTTGGCTGCATTGAAGGTTCCCAAGAGCAAAGTGGCCTCCATAATTCTTAAATTCAATAATTTGGAACAACCAGGACTCTTTCTAGTGCTGACCGCATGGCCAAACTGAGTAATTGGGGGAGAACACCCTTTGTAAGAGAGGTGAACAAGAACGCAATAGTAACACTGGTTGGGCTTTATGGCAAAGTGGCCAGATGGAAGTCTCTCCTGAGTGCAAGACACATAAATAATCACCAAAAGGACTCTCAGATGGTGAGAAACAAGATTCTCTGGTCTGATGAAACGAAGATTGAACCGTTTGGAGTGTATATTGATGTGAAAATGTTTTTATAATTTAAAGCATTTTAGCATAAGACTGCAACATAACACAATGTGAAATGAAGGGGTCTGAATACTTTCTGAATGCACTGTATTTATTGATTTAGGTCTTAGTAAAGAGTTCAAAGCACCATATTGATGTGTTAGAGGTTATGAGCAGTTGTGTTTATATACATTCACTGTACAGATGCAAACTTCGTTTTTCAAAATATATTGGGGCGGATTAGAATCCGGAGCTCCTTGTACTAGAGGCGAAAACATTACTATGAGACCAAGTGGTCATTCTGGCTGAAATTATGCTAATCAATGGATTTATTATTGTTGGGTGAAGGAATCAAGTAAAGGTCATTATCCTCCTGAAACCTAGCTTTACATCGTTTTCTTGGCCCATACGTGCCACCAGTAGTAAATCTTGCAGTATTATCAGATGACACCCTGGGCAAAACAGAGATGGTAAATATTTGAGAGTTTGGCAATGACAATTTCCTCCCCTTGCTCTTTAAAAATGTATAGAATTGTATGACAAATTCAGCACAAGTACAATTCATTCATCAATATGAATAATATATACATTTACTGAGCACTTTATTAGGAACAACTGCAAACCTACTTATTCATGCAATTATCTAATCAGCCGATCATGTGACTGGAGCTTAAGCTAATGTTCACATCAACCATCAGAATGGGGAAAAATGTGATCTCCGTGATTTCGACTGTGGCATGATTGCAACTGTAACTGCTGATCTCCTGGGGTTTTCATGCACAACAAGTCTCCTAAGTTTACTCTGAATGGTGCCAAAAACAAAAAACATCCAGTTAGTGGCAGTTCTGCATACGGATACCCTTGTTGTTGAATGGCCAGACTGGTTCGAGCTAATAGATAGGTTACGGTAACTCCGATAACCACTCAAAGTGAGCAGAATTGCATCTCAGAATGCACAACACATCAAACCTAGAGGTGGATGGGCTACAACAGCAGAAGACCTCGTCAGAAGCTATATTAGGACCATAGTGTTCCTTAAGTGCTCAGTGAGTGAATATTGTATATATTAAATCTAACATTTTAATTATATGTATTTTATTCACCAAACACTATATTGACATTTAAAAAGGTAAATTGTAAAACTTATATTTTATAGTAAGATGTCGTTGTCATAGCTTGTAATGTTAAACATGAGATATTTATAATAACAGAGCAGGCTGGATCTATAAAATACATATTAATTCAAACAAAGCTGAGTTTTTTTTCATTACATGAATGTAATGGTGAATGAGAGATATACTATACCGCAAAAGCTTGTCATATTTGATACATGGATTTCAACATGCTATTTTAATAAAATAATCTACAACATTTTAACCAAGCACAAATTGCTTATATTCAGCAAATACTCATTTTAAAATATCAGTAACAATATAATCGTTATTGGCACTTTTTTACTTTTATTAAAATCAGCAAAGATTTCACATCAGAAAGACAAGTGCTTTGTAATACGAAGGCAGACAAATACTTCTATTTGGAAACAGTTGGTGGCAGTAAACATCTACATTAGTACATTGCATACAACAGGATTATCAACAAAATTTTTATTAATGATGCAGAGGCTTTAGAAAATCATCGACCCACCCCCCCCCCCCCCCCCCCCACCCCCCCCAAATCTCACCTCTTTTAAAAACAATGTGACACCCATGTCAAACACACATTACTCCCATACACTATCATTGGAAAATGCAAATGCTTGTCAGAGAAATAGAGGACGGGAACAGTTGCTAGGATAGGTCCAAAACACTTCATAGGCAGGGCTTGTCGAAGGGTCAACTGCCAGTCATTTTGATGAAAGGCATTTGCTCCTGCATATCAGAATGACCAGAGCAACATATGAGATGGTATTTGATGTCATTCTCCAAGTGATTTATATATTCACATAGCTTGTTGAAGCAAAGTCACACTTTTATGCAAATATATATTCCTTTATAAATTCTACAGGAGTATATTTGATAAGTTTGTTTCCATCGTAGTTTATGCGCATGCCGAATAAAAAAATGTATCCCCCTCAAGCTAGCTTTTTTTTTTTTTTTTTTTTTTTTTTTTTTTTTTTTTTTTTATCCATCGTTTTATGCGGTTATTCCAAAATTCACATAAAATACATTGATGGAAACTCTTGTAGTGATATGGTCTTTTCAGAATGAGCTTAGAAGGTTTGAATTTCTAAATGTCTTATATTATTTAGAAATCCTTATCTTCAAATGCATGTCAACAGATTAGGTCCACACACAGTAAGACTGTTCAAATATGTCTTGTTTCCAGATCTGGAACTATACTGCCTACTGTAAAGCAGCTGCTAAAGAGCATTCAAAGACACCATGATGATCTGTCCAAACTGTAAGCTTGACCATATCTAATATTTACCACAAAAATTTATCAGTTATAGAATTCTTATTAATGGGGTTTCCTTTCTTAATATTTTGTCTTAGCTCAAGTTTGAAATTGGTTCAGACCATTTATTCATCACTCATTAGTATTAAACACTTTTGATTCACAGTTGTGACTGGAACATTTACAATATTCGCTATGCCGATGCTCTGTACAAACAGAGAGGGATGAAGAGAACAGCAACTGAGTCCATCAGTGATGAAGAACAGGAGGGGTCGGAGGAAATGGACACAGAGGGTGAAGAGGAAGACCTGATGAGCGAGCCTGTAATGGTGGAAAACTGAAACGTCGATCATGACCAGTTAAAATAAAATGGTGCCAGTAGGTCTTCAGAAGAAATGGAAAGCACTGTGCACAGACAGAGCCAGGGAGTTAGTGCTGGACAAGTTTGAGTTTTGTTCTGTTGTTTTCTTGTTCAGGTGCATTCTTTCAGTGTAAACATGGACAGACAGCATCTACATGCCTGATGCATTTTACATATGGACATATAACTATTGATAATTATTAACTATTGTTAAGATTTTTTTTTTTTTTTAATCTTGTATGATGAAAATGTTTTGTCTAATTGTGGTGAAAATGTTGATTTAATTACAGAAAATGATGGCTTCTAATATGTTTTTGTTTCATTTCATGTCAATATTTTTCTGGAACGTGATTCTTGGCCAGTGAAATCCTGTGTAGTGGTAACACTAGCCAGAACTCATGCCTGTAGCTTAAAAACCATCCCTGCATTTTGTTAATGAAATGGTAGTACGCAATATGTGCAGGCACAGTCTTGTTTTCCCAGGTGAATGATATCATCTCGGCTTAGTCTTTTTTGTAGTCAGTTACTATTCCATCTAGAGTTGGGGTACTCTAGCTCCTCCTGATGAACCTAATTTTTTTTTGTTGCAAATATATTGCAAAAGACAGAGCTGTATTTAATTGCAATAACAATTGCAATTAATAACAATGGATGGATTTTTTTCAGAATCCATTATTTTGCAAAACGTCTCTTGAGTTTCAATTTACAGAAAGTTTTTTTTTTTTCCTTTTGCTATGCTTCTTTTAATGTTCACGTTAGAGGTCTGCACAGGCCTTTAAATGAAACCCGACCCATACCAGAGGCAACATTTTGTAACAATATTGAAGCAGTAAACATTCAGTCAAAAGTTGTTGAGCGGGGTTGCATATTGTGGCCGACCCACTGGCCTGCTCGCCTCTAATCGGCCCCAAAGTGCGTTGGCCCACCAGGAAAATGGCCGGTATGCCAGATTACCAGTCCAGCCAGTCTGATCAAAACACCTGACAAGTGTTGCATGGTGTCATATGATTCAGTGTAAGAAGCTGTTGTTAGGGCACATAACCTTACAATCTTTATCTTGTTTTTAAATATAACTAATACAAAATAAAACAAGGAATCAAAGCAGAAGAACAGCAGTATATTTATGCATGAATCACAATTTAAATTGGTCAGCTTAAGTGTACAAACCATAAATTAATACTGCAAGGGTTTCACATTTATGTATTGAATAAAACGTGTATATATATACACACAAAAAGGTTACATTTAGTATTCTTGTGTGTGTTATGGCAGACCAGCGTTATATTACAATTTCATGTTTGATGATTGACTCATTGGTTCTTGCTCTCTTTTGCATATGTTTCCCCTGTGTATTACCCATCAACTTTTAGCACTTAACTCACCTGCTCCCAAACGCTGTGGTCCCTGCTCCAATACAGGGTACATTTTTAAATGTGCAATATCAAATCAATAATTCTTCTCTGAGGTGGTTATGTCAGACTTTTTAGTCTTCAAATAAAAGTGCTATAAACTTGACAAAATTTGCAGCGCTTACTACTTTTGTCTTAAAGTATTGTTTCTCAACTTCATGTACAATTTTATTAATTGAAACATGAGAAATGTGAATATTGGTGCCGCTGTTTTCCATTACAATGAGAGTAAATGGTGACTGAGTCTGTCAGTCCCTAATAGTCTGCCCAACATCTTTTGAGTTACACGGAAGAGTGTCAAATAGGTTTGAAGCTACATGAGGGTGAGTAAATGGTACAATACTTTTCTCTTTTTTTTTTTTTTTTTGGTGAACTAATCCCTTTAAAATGGTATATGTCTTTTTCTGTGATTTATCAAGTTATATGAGGTTAGTTATGTTTTAAAACAACACAAAAATGACAAGCAAGTCTGTTAAAGAAGTATTTACAAATTATTAAAAACTTGAAACTCAGTATCTTGTAAAATCTAATTTTTTTGCATGCTACAACAAAACAAAATGTTGGTACATTTTACACACACTGGTATAGGACATGACAGCTGGAGTGTTGGCATTTTCGTTGAGATCATTGTAATGGCAGTTGTCTGTGATTGATGCCTTTAGTTAGTGCAAGAGCATTCTGGACAGATAAAAATAATAAAATTACATAGAGTTCACTCCTTTATTGAAAGGAAAATGTTACGCAAAGAAAAAAGTTTGTGGCCATGAAGCGTTATAATGCCTTACAAGTAGCAGGAAGGCCCCACAACTGTTTTCATCATCTTGTGATAAGGAGCAGAGCACCATTTCTCCAGTATACTCCAAATTCTTTAGTCCTCTTTTACTTCACAAACATATACTGTACTTCCTGAATAAATAACTGGAATACACATTGTTTACAGGGTTAATATAAAGTTTTCCTTATGAGTAACATAGGATAGGTCTGTCACAAAATCATACAAAAGTGCTATAGAAAAGAAAATAATGTGGAAATATACCTCAAACGCTCCAAAAAACAAATCACAGGACTTAAAGACTACAGGCCTGTCACTCTCACGTCTGTGATCATGAAGTCATTTGAGATGGCCTACCTGAAGGACATCAATTGGACCCCTGCTAGACCCCATTCAGTTGGCTTACTGAGCAAACAGGTCTGTGGATGATGCTGTCAACAAAGAATTGCATTATATTCTGCAACACATCAACAGACCTGGGACTTATGCAAGGATCCTATTTGTGGACTTCAGTTCAGCCTTCAATACCATTATGCCATCCGTACCCACCTCAATCTGCTGATGGATCATCAGCTTTCTGACAGATAGGCAGCCGTTAGTGAGACTAGGGAAACTCACATCTTGGACCCTCGCGGTTATCACTGGTGCTCCTCAGGGATGTGTTTTCTCTCCACTGCTCTTCTCCCTGTACAAGAATTACTACACTGCAAAGGACACCTCTGTCAAGCTCCTGAAGTTTGTAGACAACACCACGGTCATCTGCGATCGTTACAAGTCTGTATACATACGGGAGGTTGAACAGCTGGCTGTCTGGTGCGGTTACAACAACCCTGAGCTGAATGTAAATTGATGTAAATTCACACATATTTCATTCAATAACTGTACATACCCCTACCTTGCACATATTTTACCACTTGCACATGCACATATGCCATTCTGTTATATGTCCTATTATTTGTATGTCTATTTATACTCATACCTTGTTATATATTCTGTGTCTCACTGTAATGTTCTGTGTGCACTTGTTTCACCTATCACCAAAACAATTCCTCGAGTATTTGAGAACACTTGGCAATAAAGCTCACTTTATTGCCACAAAGAGTACTTTCTACGACTCCCTCAACATCTTGTTTTGACGTCCTTCAGGGGAGCTTCATTAACATTATTTTTTAATCTCAAGCTCCCTCTTTGAGGTAGCTCTATACATTCAAGTGACACCTATTTGCCTCTTGATGTGCTTTTTGCAATTAGGACCCTGTTAGCTTCCCAGTGCATTCTGTTCTGCACTTCGTTCAGGAGTGTTTGCACACTCAAACTAACCCTGTCTACGCTCAAGGTCTATGTTAATCCTTTACCTCAGACCATGTTGCGGTAGATGGTTTATATTGTGGATGGATTGTGGAGGTGAACACTCAAGCATATTAAGAACGTGGCGTGCCCTTCCCCCTGGGAGTTCGAGCCCATTCCATGAGTAGCACAGCTTCCTTGTGTACATGATCTAAGGATGTGGATTTGAGGGACATATGTGTTGCTACAGGATGGGCAACACATCTTACTTTTGCTAAATTATACAGTCTGGACATGTCTCCCCTTGCTTTCCAAGTGTTGACTGCAGAACGGGCTGATGCTCCTTGTTTTCATTGCCCTATTTTGGCTAGTGATCACTGTGTCATGGAGGTAAACACTAGCACTATAGTGCTAACATTCTGTTCCTATAGAGGCAGCTTCTGACACAGCGTTGGTGTGACCATAATAAAAAGGAACATCTGGGATGTGCATCTAACCCCAGTTCCCTGAATAAGCCTATGTATGTATAGCTATGCCACACTGCAAGGTAAGCGCTCTCAAGGTGGCCAGAAAAAGCGTTTCAAAGACACGCTGAAAGCCTCACTGAAAGCTTTCAACATCGGCCAGGGCACTTGGGAGCAGGCAGCCCAAGACAGAGGAGCATGGCGATCAGCAGTTCGCAATGGTGCCAAAACATGCGAGGCCAACAGGATCGCTGTTGCTGAAAACCGCAGGCAAGCCAGGAAAAACAGAGCCATCAACTCTGCAAATGCTGCAACCATTCCCTGTCCGTACTGCCAGAGACTCTTCCGTGCGCAGATTGGCCTCAACAGTCATCTGCGGACCCACAGCGCAGAGCTCACCCAACCCTCACTATTGGATGAATAGATGGTCCTCGTCGCATCGACGGACGAACATGTACTGTAGTCTTGCTACAAGGGGCACTATTCCTTTCCCTTAATCAGAAAATGTAACTAAGATTGCGCTGGGTTCTGATACGTGCAGTGTGAGTTGTGCCTAAGTAGGCAGAGTTTAGCACAATCTGCCAAAAAAATTCTATATGGGTTTCAATAATCTTCACTCCTGGCAGATTTCCTTTTGCATTAGCTACTGACACAGCATCTCCTTTCTTATTCATGGAACCAGGGTTATTCTTAACCCAGACAATCTCGATAGGAACATTACTGTCCAGTTCACACAAACAACAGATTGTCGAGCACCTTTTCAAGTTGTTTCATTTAATTGTAGGATATTGCTTTTGAAGAGATGTTGATGATCTGACCTGTAGACACAATAATTGCTCAATATTCAGTGCATTTTGTTTGCGATAAGTTTTGTTATACTTTCATTCATGTTAGTTGTGTGAGATCAGAGCCAGAGATGCCACTTGGTGTAAGACTTACTCTGACCTATATGCAGAGACCCTTGTCTTTAAGCCTGACACTGAGAAGAATTTTATTCAGAATAAATAGTATGATTTTAACATTCTTTATACAAACCAGGTCTCTCTCTTATGGCGATTGATTGAATAATTGATTGAAAATGCGTTTATTTAATGTGATTTTCAGTAAAGTATCAACATTTGATATCATTCATTCACATTCAATTTTTGTTTTTCAAGTAATGAATATATAGTTTCCATGAAATGATGCTCCATGGGACAGCCTTTCTCTTTCTCAGTTATATAGTGATAAATGTCAACCATCTGTTAAATGTCTTTTGTTTGTAGAAAATGGTTCATTGTGGAAAGTTTGAATTCTCTAACATTCCAACTTTTCACAATTCTGCATTTGAATTACTGAATTATTTAAGTACTTTAACTTCAACATTAACCTGAGTGTAAGTGATGAGACTGTATATGAACATAATTCACATGTTTTTTTTTTAATGAGCCAGTAATGTTTATCAATGTAATGAAGCTTTTGTGTTAAAGTATTAAGTACAAGCAATTATAATTCATGCATTTTGTGTTTATGTATAAAGAACAGATTGTGATAAAAAAAAAAAAAAAGATGCACTCAAACCTTTAAACACAACTCATTTTGTGCTATTCTATAAATTGCTCTATTTGCCTTCTTAATAGATGACATGTCTAGTAAGGTTGTTTTTGCGCCACTAGTTGAAAAACAGCCTCAAAGTCAGACACAGAGCTGTTCTCCCAATCTTCAGCTTTCAGAATATTAAACTCATGGACAGAAAGGCCTAAACCATGGAGTGTATCCTCAATATTAGACTGACTCAACCTAAGACAGGAAAAGAGCTGTTCATCCACCTTGTAGAAGGTTTCACCCAGAACACCAACCATGACCAAAAGTCCACCAGGACGCAGGAGCTTGGATATTCCATGCAAGGCGTAGCGGTATGTCTCGATGTCTTTGCATGCTGCTTCCAGGCACAGAGAAGTAATGACACAGTCAGCTGGTTCCAATGTGTTCGGATAGAATGGATTCTCCAATCGGACATCACATTTTAAAACCTTTTTGATTCGTTGCTTCAATTTAGTCTCCAAATCGGATGGACTGTCAAGGCATAAATTAAGTTAATTAAATTATGGCCTAACAAAGTATCAAGAAGTTTGAATGTGCCAGTTTATTAAAGTCACGCATGAACCATATAGATTTGTAGAATATCATAGACTACACTTTAAAAAATATGCTATAGACAGTGTTGGGTAGTAACAGATATCATGTCATCTGGATTATGTGATTAGATTCCTAAAATCAAGTACTTGTAATTAGATTTAATTACATTTTAAAATACTCATAATGAGATTAGTTACTTTTTATGGATTACATGATTACATATTACTAAGAAAACTGCAGTAAATTGTTAATAATTTATTGATGCCAACCAAATTTTCTTTTTTAAATCTATTTTTAATATTTTAATTTTTTCATAATAAATCAGCCTGTCATTGATAGAGGGCATAATGCTATCAACTTCATTGGGGAAAACACGCAACTCCCTTAATAATTTTTACACCATTTAAAATACATTTAATATCCATGCTTCTGAATTTCTGTAAATAAGCACCACTCAAAAGTTTAGACCATGCTTTCTCATGATGAATAATTATGCAAGGAAATAAACACTGCTGATGTACAACTGTCAAATAATAGCGTTTGAAGATTTTTTTTTCTCTAAGATTTCGCAAATAAAGACGAAAACAATATTTTGAGAATAAAGTAAAAATTGTGAGATTAAAGTTGTAATATTTTGATAATAAAGTCAAAATTTTGAGAATAAATTCGTAGCATTACGAGATTAAAGTTGTATTATTTTGAGAATAAAATAAAAATTACAAGAATAAAATCATAGCATTTTGAGATTAAAGTCAGAATATTTTGAGAATAAATCCAATATGACCAGAAACAGCAGGTCATTATCCAAATGATAGAACGCAGAGCCAGCAGTTTCATCAGAGCAAGAAATGGATGTGGATGAACACTGCAGTGGTTATGTAGGTATTGAATTTATTGACAAGAAAGAATAAAACAGACGTTCGAGCAGTCCTGCTTGGCAAGGGTGATTAGTAGCACTAAAATTGTACTTACAACAGCACGTTTCCCAAAAGCATATAGCACATAAAACCACTTGTAAATTTACTAGAGCTATGTTATATGACCCGCTCTTCAGTCCATAAATTACTACACGTACTGTTCTTGCATCTTTCACAGTTTATCAGATAACAAATGGACATTTAATAAATTGTATTAATATTTTTTGATCATTGGAAAGCCATTGTTCATGGTTTCAGAGGATACAAAAATTTTGAAAAAAAAATAAATCACATTGAAATCAATAGGCAGTCTCCACAGTGCATGCTTATGGAGGCCAAAATTCTGCAAAAAAAATAAAATAAATAAATGTAATAATAAGAAAATAAATAAAGGAATACATGTCTTGATAAAACTAATATAATTAGTTTTTAATTAAATGTATTCCTGAATTTATTGTATGACTTTCCTTTATTATTTTCTGTATTTATTTTTAAATATCGTTATTCTTTTTAATTTGTATTTATTTATTCATTTATTTTGCATTGTTTTTATTTTTTATTAAGGTAATGAACACCTTAATAAAAAATAAAAACATTTTACATTTATATTTTTATATTTATTTATTCCCACATATATTTATTTCCATATTAATATATTCCCATATATATTTATGTGTGTATTTATTTGTACTTTTCTGTGTGCAACATGGAAACGAGGGAGGCAGTCCTTGCGTAGCTCCAGTGCATCGTTGATTGAGAGCTCAATAGTCCTTACCGGAAGCAAATAAGATGGACATCCCACCTTAGCACCCTCTGACTTGCAGAAACATTTAGCAGAGTCTAACAATCGAGGATGTGCTTCGACATTCATACTGGCATACAGCTCTCCTAAAACATC
Source organism: Moxostoma hubbsi (assembly GCA_032164185.1). Classification (NCBI taxonomy): domain Eukaryota; kingdom Metazoa; phylum Chordata; class Actinopteri; order Cypriniformes; family Catostomidae; genus Moxostoma; species Moxostoma hubbsi. Next base: position 27,041,616 of record JAVLUX010000006.1, read on the forward strand.
AATAAGCATCTCTACTCTAAATTAAATATAGTAATTTTATGCGTGGTTATCAACTTAATTCGCTAAGTTGAGCAATTCTCTAGATATATGTGAAGCGTCAGCTATAGTTTACACGAGATATGGCTATGACCTGGCGTCACATCAAAACAAGTCAAGAGTAATCGACCACACGCTTCAATCTAAGATAAACCAATGGTAAGCAGGACCAGCCCAGATAATTGTCATACAATAGACAGAAATGAAAGAATGAATACAAAAATAAATAAATGTGGGAATATTTAAATATGGAAATAAATACAAGTGGGAATAAATAAATATTAAAATAAATGAAGGCATAAAATTATTATTTTTTTTTTTTTAAGAATAAAAATAAAAAGGAGAAAATAATAAATAAGGTGAAAAAATCATAAAAAAAATTATTCTGGAATAAATTTAATTAAAAACGAATTATATTTGTTTCATCAAAACATTTATTCCTTTATTTATTTTCTTATTATTAAATGTAATAATGTGTTATTTTTTGCAGGATTCATCCTCCATACATGCCATGAAATAGGTGTAAATGAGGTCTAAAGACAGATCTAAATTTACATGACACATAATATAGTATAATGTTTTATTGGGCTTCTTTGATAAGCATAATTGTAACGGAGTGGTGGTGGCGTGTAATGGGCTAAAGCACATAAATTGTAAGCAGAAGTTTGCCGGTTCGATTCCCACAGCCACCACCATTGTGTCCTTGAGCAAGGCACTTAACTCCACTGTAAGTCGCAAAAAAAAGATATGTTCTTATTGAACAAATTTGCTTAGAAGACTTATGTGAGTAATGTGACCCTGCAGTTTAACACTTAAATAGGCAACAAAGGAGATTAGGGTGAGAGTGTGCAATGAGTGATTTATTCTCTCTCTTCCTCCTCCTCATCTTCTTCCACCCTCCAATGGATGGTTCAAATAGTCCTGGGCCTCATTTCCCAAAAGCATCGGAAGCCTAATAGATTGAATCTATCTTATGATTCATCTATGTTTTGCAGCCCGTTTCCCAAAAGCATTGTAACTGAAGTAGTACTTTAAAATGCTCATAGATTTACGAGTGCTCTTGAGTACTCATACAGCCTTAAGAGGTTTATGGAGACACCTCCAGGACAAAATGCTTATTTATACCTGATACCATTTAAATATCTATAGCTACACTTTATGCTAAAACTTTAATATCAGTTAACCTATGTTTTATTTATTTTTTATTTTAACAGACAAGCCTAATAATAATAATAATAATAATAATTATAATAAATATAGCTGCAAGCAGCAATGAAATTCCTCCTCAAAATGGCAAATCATTCATAATTGATCAGTAGAGGGTTGGGGTTAAACCCTCCCAATGAAGAAATCCAAAAAACATGTCTTTCTGTCTGAATCCTAAACTAAACATTTTCAGTGTACAGGAAAATCCATGATGCCGGACCTTATGGATATTGGAGGCTTTTTTTGTTTACAATGAGAAATGAGGTACGTACATTAAGTTTCAGAAGAACTGAATAAATGGGGTGGAAATGCCATCACTTTGAAAATAGGACATTTGGCATGGCCTGTAGTGCCCCCTAAGGGCGAATGTGTGCCATTCTTGATTTTTGGATTCCTGTTGGCCTTTAGTATCAATATACCAAATTAGAACATTTTTGACCATAAAATGGGAAATTTGGGCGTGGCCTTATTACAGTAAGGGTGAATGTGGGCCATTCTTTGCGCAGTACTTCAGATTGATGTCATCTTGAAGCATGTTAGGTTTGAAAAACCATCAGTCAAAATTACATTTGATTTTTTTGACACATATATGTTGATAAAATGTGGACATTTACATAAACACGTCCCTTTCAGCCAATTTATATCGTATTAATTTTTGCTAAGTAACGTTTTCAAAGACATCAATTCTACACATGTGTACCAAATTTCAAGTCAATTGGATCTACGGTTCAGGAGAAGATTTTTGTAGGTTTCCCCAAATTTTCAGTGTACTGGAAAATCTGTCATGGTGGAAACTATGGGTCCTTGAGGCTTTTTGTTCCCCATGAGAAATGAGTCATGTACACCTTCAACTTTTTACTTCAAGTTTCAGAAGAATTGGACAAATGGGGAGGAAATGCCATCACTTTGAATATGGAACATTTGGGCATGGTCTGATGCGCCCCCTAAAGGTGAATGTGGGCCATTCTTGGTTTGAGGGTTACTGTTGGCCTGTAGTATCAATGTACCAAATTAGTACATTTTGGAACAGAAATTTTGAATTTTGGACATGGCCTGTAGCGCCCCCTAATGGCGAATATGGGCAATTCTTGGTTTGTAGGTTCCTGTTGGCCTGTAGTATCAATGTACCAAATTAGAAAATTTTTGACCAGAAAATGGGAAATTTGGGCGTGGCCTGTAGCGCCCCCTAAGGGCGAATGTGGGCTATTCTTGGTTTGTGGATTCCTGTTGGCCTGTAGTATCAATATACCAAATCAGAACATTTTTGACCAGAAAATGGGAATTTTGGGCATGGTCTGTAGCGCCCCCAAAGGGAGAATGTGGGATATTCTTTACGCAGTACTTCAGAGTGATGTCATTTTGAAGCATGATAGGTTTGAAAAACCATTAGTCAAAATTAAATTTGATTTATTGACACATGTATATTGATAAAATGTGGACATTTACATAAACACGCCCCTTTCAGCCATTTTGTATTTTATTAATTTATCCTAAGTAACGTTTTCAAAGACATCAATTCTACATATGTGTACCAAATATACCATTTGTACTTTTCATTTACTTGGAATGTCAATGTCAGAACGAAGGATAAATTGTACTGTCTCTTTAAGAGGATTTTATCACATGACATTTAAGGCACAGTCTGTACGGCTTGTCTCATTGAGTTTAATCTTTTGAGAACTGTGAAGTCTCATTATTTTCGTGCTGTTACATCTGTATTCATTTCAGAGATTAATTGATTGAGATTGTGAAACTTGTAATCACGATGAACCTGAAGGACTAATTCTGCTATTAATAGTTCATCTGTTCTCGATGGATCTTCCGTGATCCTTCCCGCGCTGTCAAGCGAAGCGAGCAACATCAGTTTCGTCTCTCACACCCTCATTTGTTTGGGTGTGAGATGATAAAATACAGACTGCGTGAATGGTGTAAAATCGCGTGAATGTTCAAATACATTCAAGCAAACACATACAACCGACAAACCTCCGTGAAGATGCGAGTAAAAATGAGATCGCCTCGCGGAAGTGTTGATACTAGATTTAGATTCCCGATTTCTTCATCAACTGTTTATGTTCACTTGAGATAAAACAGACTCATAAAACAGGCATTTTGTTGTATGAAATTGTCCGTTCAAATGCAAGAAGAAGCGAAAGCGATCTCTCATCGGGGTGCGAGCGTTAGACACAACACGGCTCGCTGTTTCACACAAACTGCTCGCAAACATTTATTTGAGTTGTTTTGCCATTTGTTGAGATGAATAGTATAAAATCGAGTGAATGTTCCAAATGTCAAGCATTAAACACACAATTGACATACCTTTGTGCAGAGGCAAGCAAAATTCTTCTGGCTTCTAAGTCTGGAGCTCCACCCACTAGTAGACAGAATTGCTTCATTAGAGAGATTTCTCCAGTATGTGAGCGAATGTGGGCCATTCTTGGTTTGGGGGTACCCGTTGGCATGGAGTATCAATGTGCCAATTTAGAAAATTTTTGACCAGTGACTTGAGATATTGGGGCTCAAGGAGAATAATAATAATAATAATAATAACAATAATAATACTGTCAATTACAATAGATTCCCTCCTATCGGAGGAATCTAATAATAAAACTGTCAATAACAATAGATTCCCTCCTACCGGAGGAATCTAATAATAATAATAATAATAATAATACTGTCAATTACAATAGATTCCCTCCTATTGGAGGAATCTAATAATAATAATAATAATAATAATAATAATGTCAATTACAATAGATTCCCTCCTATCGGAGGAATCTAATAATAATAATAATAATAATAATAATAATAATAATACTGTCAATAACAATAGATTCCCTCCTACAGGAGGAATCTAATAATAAAACTGTCAATAACAATAGATTCCCTCCTACCGGAGGAATCTAATAATAATAATAATAAAACTGTCAATAACAATAGATTCCCTCCTATTGGAGGAATCTAATAATAAATCTGTCAATAACAATAGATTCCCTCCTACTGGAGGAATCTAATAATAATAATAATAATAAGACTGTCAATAACAATAGATTCCCTCCTATCGGAGAAATCTAATAATAATAATAATAATAATACTGTCAATAACAATAGATTCCTTCCTACTGGAGGAATTTAATAATAATAGTAATAATAATAATACTGTCAATAACAATAGATTCCCTCCTACCGGAGGAATCTAATAATAAAACTGTCAATAACAATAGATTCCCTCCTACCGGAGGAATCTAATAATACTGTCAATAACAATAGATTCCCTCCTATTGGAGGAATCTAATAATAATGGATAGTTATACTGGATAGAAAACAGGATAGTGACAACGATGATGCAGTAACATTATGCAAAATACACAAGAGAAGCTCATAACTGAGCCCATGGGGATGATCCCTCTCAGAGGACAAAAGAACACAGCCCGGTTATGATTCGGCAAAAAGCTAGCGATGTTCCGAAAAAATCAGTTCAAGTCACAGTCTAAGGACTCCTTAAGAGACAATAACAAATGCTAGAGATCAGAGACATATGGCAAATTGCTCTCTTAACCATTCCGAACAAACTCAGACCAAAACTGAATGAGGAAATGAAAACGGGACACATTATAAATAGAAGTGATCGTAAAACCGAAACAGAAGTGTACGAACGACTAAAGCAAACACTGCTAGATCTGAGAGGACCCAGCCATGCAGAATGGAGTAAAATTGTTGACATTAAACAATCAAATAAAGAAATATTTGAAAGTTATGCAGAGCGTTTGTGGAAATCGTACAAAGAATACTCCAGCCAAAAACACAGATTGGGAGATCATGAAGTTTTACTTCAATTACTAAAACATTATGCAGGTCCCGCTTTTCAGCAAGCTCTTTTGAATGGCGCCGACCCAGCTGAAAACACGTACAGGGCAGTGGTAGCCTGGGCATCTAAAATAAAAAATAGACACAAACAGTCTAAATCCCATCATTGCAGCAACCCAAAAGAAAAAAAAAATGGAATTACACCCAACATCGATGCGATTATTGCAGAAGGAAAGGTCATAACATACGCGACTGTAATCAGTTAAAAGCTGATTGTGAAAGAAAGGGAGCACCCTCCAAATCCAACACTGAAATTCTCAAACGTTTAGATACCTGGATGCAAAACAACCAAAGAGTTCCCTTTAAAATTAAAAAGTGTATTTACCAGACAACAGTGAAGGAACGGTATTGGGAATGGACATCATGCAAAAACATGGCTTTGTAATTCACTGCCTTGAAAAACAAATCGAATTGCGAAAAAATAAAACAAGGCAAGCATTATGTCCATTTCCAAAACAGACCCCATACAACTGCTAATGGATAAAAATATCAATGTTTGGGCTAATCACGAACATGACTGTGGCCTCATTAGGGCCCAAGCCTGAAAAGGCGAAGGCCCTATTGTTTTCCTTAGGATTATTATTATTATTATTATTATTATTAGGGCCCAAGCCTGAAAAGGCGAAGGCCCTATTGTTTTCCTTAGGATTATTATTATTATTATTATTATTATTATTTTATCGACTATTCGGGCACTTTTGGGGGCCTTAACATGCTCTAAAACTCTTGAAACTTTGCACACGGGTCAGAACCTGCGGCCATCAGGGCTGGGCTGAAGATGGTACCCGGGCGTGGCAGGGGGGCTCAGCAGCGCCCCCTGGAACGGGGTCCGAAACCTTGGTCCATAAATCAAACACACTTGCATGTAATAATATGAAAGTCGGTACACATATAGATCTCATCGTTTCATATATACTTCATGCTCTTACTTTTTACCTCAGCCCAACAGGAAGTCGGCTATTTAGGGTTGTTTGGAAAACGTATACAATGGAATTTGAAATACTCCTCCTAGAGAAATCATTTAATCGGCACGAATCTCAGTCAGCATGAAGTCAAGACATTGAGGATGAAAAATTGCCAGCGGATTTTTGATATCTCGAACGGTTTGGCCGTGGCGAGGAAACAAATTTATGGCGAGAAAAGTGAGACAGGAAGTGTGTTATAACTTCTGCATAAATTAACAGATCTTGATGAAACTTCAGCAGTGTGTTCGTTGTAAGAGGCCGATCACATGGATGTGACTATTGTGAGTCAAAGTTATAGCGCCACCAACTGGCAGCAGGAAGTGTGTCACTTTCAAAATGCTTTGAAATCACCCTCTTGTTTTTACCCGATTTGCTTCAAACTTTACGTGTATAATGTAAACACACGGCAGATTTAGACCTGTGAAAGGATTATTGATATCTTAGATACTGTTGCCGTGGCAACGCTTCAAACTTTACTTTTCTTTATTGATGCTTTTGAGACTCTTAACATACTTGAAATTGCATGAAACTCGACAGAGACGTCACATTTATTAGCCAGTAGACATGTGCAAAGTTTCAGAAATGGGTGTGGTGAGGGGCTCAGTAGCGCCACCTTTTGACAAAAAAGTGGGGGGTTAGTTTCATCTACAGGTACAAAAATTGGTATTGATATAGTTCTCCTCAAGCCGGACAACTTTCTAATTTACAGTCATTAGCTCCGACCAACAGAAAGTCAGATATTTTGGTTTGAATGTGGAGAAAATGTCAGAATTTTGCAAGTCACTCTCTGAGACTCTGTGAGTTTGTAGGGGAGGGGGGACGTTGGGTCTTGTGAAGTAATACATAGGGCTATACTGCCCTCTTGTGTTCAACATAGTATGGGTTACATTAACTTTTGCACGATATTCTAATTTTTCGAGTTTCACCTGTATGCAGAGTTGACAGAAAAATGTTACACACGCCGTAGCAGGTGAATACAACAAAGAACTAAAGCCTAAAAAACTAAAATTTAATCCACTGTCTGTTCATTCTCTGAGTGGCAATTACAAGAAATGTCCAATAGATGGCATCCAAGCCTCATTGTTCTATTATTTACAACAGGCTGAGTCCAGAATGGGCAGGGACTGAGTTCAACAGTTGCTTGAGCTCTTTTGCCGTCGAATCCCAGAAAAAAGGCAAACACTGTGTCCCCACTCACTATATACATCAACTGAGTGGCGGATACAATTTTTAACAACCTTTAACCATTTACAGCCAGAGCGTTCAAATTTGGGAACAATTATTCCCATAGTTTCTGTCTCAGTGTCATCGTCGTCCAATCACCGATTTTATTTCTGAAATCTGCCCAGATACTCATGACAATACAAGCTAAAGGCACATGTGATTGGTTAAGGGGTTACTGGGCAAGAATAATAACTGTATCGTCATCACCGTCTTCCTTCATTTCAATGGGACGGTGATATCACGAGAGATTTACTCCAGTGTTGGATTTACTGCTTCAAATTAAATACTGAGGCGATTTTTGCAAGGTAAGAACGTGTTGTCTATATTTTCTATAGAAAGTCAAAACGTTTTAGTTACGAAGCATTTATTTGTAGGAGTATTGCTAGTTATTTCTGGAAAAAAAATGACGAAACAACTCAAATAAATGTTTGTGAGCAGTTTTGTGTGAAACCGCGAGCAGCGTCACGTCTAACTCACGAGCCCCGATGAGAGATCGCATTCGCTTCTTCTTGCGTTTGAACGGACAATTTCATAACAACAAAATGTCAAAATACATGATATATTGTCTGTTTTGTCTCAAGTGACCATAAACAGTTGATGAAGAAATCGCGAATCTAAATCTAGTATCAACACTTCCGAGAATGATTATCAGCTTTGTGTCTGACAGCGCGAGGAATCTCATTTTTACTCGCATCTTCATGGAGGTTTGTCGGTTGTATGTAGTTTCACAATCTCAATCAATTAATCTCTGAAATGAATACAGATGTAACAGCACGAAAATAATGAGATTCACAGTTCTCAAAAGATTATATCTCAATAAAACAAGCCGCAAAGACGGCTTGACGGCTTGAATGAAATGCGTTTAAAATCCTCTTAAAGAGACAGTAACAATTTTCCAAGTAAATAAAAAGTAGCCTACAAATGGTTTTCACCCCCAAAATAAATTTCTCTCATCGTATACTCACCCTCATTCCATCCCAGATGTGTATTATTTTCTTTCTTCTAGTGAACACAAATTAAGCTTTTTAGAAGATTATCTCAACCCTGTTGGACCTTTCAATGACTTGAATGGTGATCAGAACTCAGAAGCTACAAAAATCACATAAATGCAGCATAAAAGTAATCCATACCACTCCTGTGGTTTAATCCATGCCTTCAGAAGTGATATTATAGGTGTGGGTTAGATACAGACCTATATATATATATACTTAAAGATGACATCACTCTGAAGTACTGCGTAAAGAATATCCCACATTCGCCCTAAGGGGGCGCTACAGGCCATGCCCAAAATTCCCATTTTCTGGTCAAAAATGTTCTAATTTTGTATATTGATACTACAGGCCAACAGGAATCCACAAACCAAGAATGGCCCACATTCGCCCTTAGGGGGCGCTACAGGCCATACCCAAAATTCCCATTTTCTGGTCAAAAATGTTCTAATTTTGTAGATTGATACTACAGGCCAACAGGAATCCACAAACCAAGAATGGCCCACATTCGCCCTTAGGGGGCGCTACAGGCCATGCCCTAAATTCCCATTTGCTGGTCAAAAATGTTCTAATTTGGTATATTGACACTACAGGCCAACAGAAATCCACAAACCAAGAATGTCTCACATTCGCCCTTAGGGGGCGCTAAAGGCCATTCCCAAATTGCACATTTTTTTGTCAAATACTTTCTAAATTGGTACATTAATACTACAGGCCAACAGGAACCTACAAACCAAGAATGGCTCACATTCACCCTTAGGGGGAGCTACAGGCCATGCCCAAATGTCATTTTTTCAAAGTGTTTGTATTTCCAACACATTTATTTAGTTTTTCTGAAACCTGGTGAACAAACCTCATTTCTCATTGTAAACAAAAAACCCTACAGGATCCATAAGGTCCGACATGATGGATTTTCCTGTACACTGAAAATGTTTAGTTTAGGATTCTGACAGAAAGACATGTTTTTTGGATTTTTTCATTGGGAGGGTTTAACCCCAACCCTCTATTGATCAATTTTAAATGATTTGCCATTTTGAGGAGGAATCGCATTGCTGCTTGCAGCTATATTTTTGAGTTGTTGCTGTGTCCATCATCCTTTGTTTTCCGAAAGCCACCAAGTGGAAATGAGCCCGGTAACTAAAGGCACCAGGGTTGCGGTGCCACCGGCTTGGGCCCTTCATCGCTGCTTGCAGCTTTAATTATTATTATTATTATTATTATTTTATCGACTATTCGGGCACTTTTGGGGGCCTTAACATGCTCTAAAACTCTTGAAACTTTGCACACGGGTCAGAACCTGCGGCCATCAGGGCTGGGCTGAAGATGGTACCCGGGCGTGGCAGGGGGGCTCAGCAGCGCCCCCTGGAACGGGGTCCGAAACCTTGGTCCATAAATCAAACACACTTGCATGTAATAATATGAAAGTCGGTACACATATAGATCTCATCGTTTCATATATACTTCATGCTCTTACTTTTTACCTCAGCCCAACAGGAAGTCGGCTATTTAGGGTTGTTTGGAAAACGTATACAATGGAATTTGAAATACTCCTCCTAGAGAAATCATTTAATCGCCACGAATCTCAGTCAGCATGAAGTCAAGACATTGAGGATGAAAAATTGCCAGCGGATTTTTGATATCTCGAACGGTTTGGCCGTGGCGAGGAAACAAATTTATGGCGAGAAAAGTGAGACAGGAAGTGTGTTATAACTTCTGCATAAATTAACAGATCTTGATGAAACTTCAGCAGTGTGTTCGTTGTAAGAGGCCGATCACATGGATGTGACTATTGTGAGTCAAAGTTATAGCGCCACCAACTGGCAGCAGGAAGTGTGTCACTTTCAAAATGCTTTGAAATCACCCTCTTGTTTTTACCCGATTTGCTTCAAACTTTACGTGTATAATGTAAACACACGGCAGATTTAGACCTGTGAAAGGATTATTGATATCTTAGATACTGTTGCCGTGGCAACGCTTCAAACTTTACTTTTCTTTATTGATGCTTTTGAGACTCTTAACATACTTGAAATTGCATGAAACTCGACAGAGACGTCACATTTATTAGCCAGTAGACATGTGCAAAGTTTCAGAAATGGGTGTGGTGAGGGGCTCAGTAGCGCCACCTTTTGACAAAAAAGTGGGGGGTTAGTTTCATCTACAGGTACAAAAATTGGTATTGATATAGTTCTCCTCAAGCCGGACAACTTTCTAATTTACAGTCATTAGCTCCGACCAACAGAAAGTCAGATATTTTGGTTTGAATGTGGAGAAAATGTCAGAATTTTGCAAGTCACTCTCCGAGTCTCTGTGTGTTTGTAGGGGAGGGGGGACGTTGGGTCTTGTGAAGTAATACATAGGGCTATACTGCCCTCTTGTGTTCAACATAGTATGGGTTACATTAACTTTTGCACGATATTCTAATTTTTCGAGTTTCACCTGTATGCAGAGTTGACAGAAAAATGTTACACACGCCGTAGCAGGTGAATACAACAAAGAACTAAAGCCTAAAAAACTAAAATTTAATCCACTGTCTGTTCATTCTCTGAGTGGCAATTACAAGAAATGTCCAATAGATGGCATCCAAGCCTCATTGTTCAATGATTTACAACAGGCTGAGTCCAGAATGGGCAGGGACTGAGTTCAACAGTTGCTTGAGCTCTTTTGCCGTCGAATCCCAGAAAAAAGGCAAACACTGTGTCCCCACTCACTATATACATCAACTGAGTGGCGGATACAATTTTTAACAACCTTTAACCATTTACAGCCAGAGCGTTCAAATTTGGGAACAATTATTCCCATAGTTTCTGTCTCAGTGTCATCGTCGTCCAATCACCGATTTTATTTCTGAAATCTGCCCAGATACTCATGACAATACAAGCTAAAGGCACATGTGATTGGTTAAGGGGTTACTGGGCAAGAATAATAACTGTATCGTCATCACCGTCTTCCTTCATTTCAATGGGACGGTGATATCACGAGAGATTTACTCCAGTGTTGGATTTACTGCTTCAAATTAAATACTGAGGCGATTTTTGCAAGGTAAGAACGTGTTGTCTATATTTTCTATAGAAAGTCAAAACGTTTTAGTTACGAAGCATTTATTTGTAGGAGTATTGCTAGTTATTTCTGGAAAAAAAATGACGAAACAACTCAAATAAATGTTTGTGAGCAGTTTTGTGTGAAACCGCGAGCAGCGTCACGTCTAACTCACGAGCCCCGATGAGAGATCGCATTCGCTTCTTCTTGCGTTTGAACGGACAATTTCATAACAACAAAATGTCAAAATACATGATATATTGTCTGTTTTGTCTCAAGTGACCATAAACAGTTGATGAAGAAATCGCGAATCTAAATCTAGTATCAACACTTCCGAGAATGATTATCAGCTTTGTGTCTGACAGCGCGAGGAATCTCATTTTTACTCGCATCTTCATGGAGGTTTGTCGGTTGTATGTAGTTTCACAATCTCAATCAATTAATCTCTGAAATGAATACAGATGTAACAGCACGAAAATAATGAGATTCACAGTTCTCAAAAGATTATATCTCAATAAAACAAGCCGCAAAGACGGCTTGAATGAAATGCGTTTAAAATCCTCTTAAAGAGACAGTAACAATTTTCCAAGTAAATAAAAAGTAGCCTACAAATGGTTTTCACCCCCAAAATAAATTTCTCTCATCGTATACTCACCCTCATTCCATCCCAGATGTGTATTATTTTCTTTCTTCTAGTGAACACAAATTAAGCTTTTTAGAAGATTATCTCAACCCTGTTGGACCTTTCAATGACTTGAATGGTGATCAGAACTCAGAAGCTACAAAAATCACATAAATGCAGCATAAAAGTAATCCATACCACTCCTGTGGTTTAATCCATGCCTTCAGAAGTGATATTATAGGTGTGGGTTAGATACAGACCTATATATATATATACTTAAAGATGACATCACTCTGAAGTACTGCGTAAAGAATATCCCACATTCGCCCTAAGGGGGCGCTACAGGCCATGCCCAAAATTCCCATTTTCTGGTCAAAAATGTTCTAATTTTGTATATTGATACTACAGGCCAACAGGAATCCACAAACCAAGAATGGCCCACATTCGCCCTTAGGGGGCGCTACAGGCCATACCCAAAATTCCCATTTTCTGGTCAAAAATGTTCTAATTTTGTAGATTGATACTACAGGCCAACAGGAATCCACAAACCAAGAATGGCCCACATTCGCCCTTAGGGGGCGCTACAGGCCATGCCCTAAATTCCCATTTGCTGGTCAAAAATGTTCTAATTTGGTATATTGACACTACAGGCCAACAGAAATCCACAAACCAAGAATGTCTCACATTCGCCCTTAGGGGGCGCTAAAGGCCATTCCCAAATTGCACATTTTTTTGTCAAATACTTTCTAAATTGGTACATTAATACTACAGGCCAACAGGAACCTACAAACCAAGAATGGCTCACATTCACCCTTAGGGGGAGCTACAGGCCATGCCCAAATGTCATTTTTTCAAAGTGTTTGTATTTCCAACACATTTATTTAGTTTTTCTGAAACCTGGTGAACAAACCTCATTTCTCATTGTAAACAAAAAACCCTACAGGATCCATAAGGTCCGACATGATGGATTTTCCTGTACACTGAAAATGTTTAGTTTAGGATTCTGACAGAAAGACATGTTTTTTGGATTTTTTCATTGGGAGGGTTTAACCCCAACCCTCTATTGATCAATTTTAAATGATTTGCCATTTTGAGGAGGAATCGCATTGCTGCTTGCAGCTATATTTTTGAGTTGTTGCTGTGTCCATCATCCTTTGTTTTCCGAAAGCCACCAAGTGGAAATGAGCCCGGTAACTAAAGGCACCAGGGTTGCGGTGCCACCGGCTTGGGCCCTTCATCGCTGCTTGCAGCTTTAATTATTATTATTATTATTATTATTTTATCGACTATTCGGGCACTTTTGGGGGCCTTAACATGCTCTAAAACTCTTGAAACTTTGCACACGGGTCAGAACCTGCGGCCATCAGGGCTGGGCTGAAGATGGTACCCGGGCGTGGCAGGGGGGCTCAGCAGCGCCCCCTGGAACGGGGTCCGAAACCTTGGTCCATAAATCAAACACACTTGCATGTAATAATATGAAAGTCGGTACACATATAGATCTCATCGTTTCATATATACTTCATGCTCTTACTTTTTACCTCAGCCCAACAGGAAGTCGGCTATTTAGGGTTGTTTGGAAAACGTATACAATGGAATTTGAAATACTCCTCCTAGAGAAATCATTTAATCGCCACGAATCTCAGTCAGCATGAAGTCAAGACATTGAGGATGAAAAATTGCCAGCGGATTTTTGATATCTCGAACGGTTTGGCCGTGGCGAGGAAACAAATTTATGGCGAGAAAAGTGAGACAGGAAGTGTGTTATAACTTCTGCATAAATTAACAGATCTTGATGAAACTTCAGCAGTGTGTTCGTTGTAAGAGGCCGATCACATGGATGTGACTATTGTGAGTCAAAGTTATAGCGCCACCAACTGGCAGCAGGAAGTGTGTCACTTTCAAAATGCTTTGAAATCACCCTCTTGTTTTTACCCGATTTGCTTCAAACTTTACGTGTATAATGTAAACACACGGCAGATTTAGACCTGTGAAAGGATTATTGATATCTTAGATACTGTTGCCGTGGCAACGCTTCAAACTTTACTTTTCTTTATTGATGCTTTTGAGACTCTTAACATACTTGAAATTGCATGAAACTCGACAGAGACGTCACATTTATTAGCCAGTAGACATGTGCAAAGTTTCAGAAATGGGTGTGGTGAGGGGCTCAGTAGCGCCACCTTTTGACAAAAAAGTGGGGGGTTAGTTTCATCTACAGGTACAAAAATTGGTATTGATATAGTTCTCCTCAAGCTGGACAACTTTCTAATTTACAGTCATTAGCTCCGACCAACAGAAAGTCAGATATTTTGGTTTGAATGTGGAGAAAATGTCAGAATTTTGCAAGTCACTCTCCGAGTCTCTGTGTGTTTGTAGGGGAGGGGGGACGTTGGGTCTTGTGAAGTAATACATAGGGCTATACTGCCCTCTTGTGTTCAACATAGTATGGGTTACATTAACTTTTGCACGATATTCTAATTTTTCGAGTTTCACCTGTATGCAGAGTTGACAGAAAAATGTTACACACGCCGTAGCAGGTGAATACAACAAAGAACTAAAGCCTAAAAAACTAAAATTTAATCCACTGTCTGTTCATTCTCTGAGTGGCAATTACAAGAAATGTCCAATAGATGGCATCCAAGCCTCATTGTTCAATGATTTACAACAGGCTGAGTCCAGAATGGGCAGGGACTGAGTTCAACAGTTGCTTGAGCTCTTTTGCCGTCGAATCCCAGAAAAAAGGCAAATACTGTGTCCCCACTCACTATATACATCAACTGAGTGGCGGATACAATTTTTAACAACCTTTAACCATTTACAGCCAGAGCGTTCAAATTTGGGAACAATTATTCCCATAGTTTCTGTCTCAGTGTCATCGTCGTCCAATCACCGATTTTATTTCTGAAATCTGCCCAGATACTCATGACAATACAAGCTAAAGGCACATGTGATTGGTTAAGGGGTTACTGGGCAAGAATAATAACTGTATCGTCATCACCGTCTTCCTTCATTTCAATGGGACGGTGATATCACGAGAGATTTACTCCAGTGTTGGATTTACTGCTTCAAATTAAATACTGAGGCGATTTTTGCAAGGTAAGAACGTGTTGTCTATATTTTCTATAGAAAGTCAAAACGTTTTAGTTACGAAGCATTTATTTGTAGGAGTATTGCTAGTTATTTCTGGAAAAAAAATGACGAAACAACTCAAATAAATGTTTGTGAGCAGTTTTGTGTGAAACCGCGAGCAGCGTCACGTCTAACTCACGAGCCCCGATGAGAGATCGCATTCGCTTCTTCTTGCGTTTGAACGGACAATTTCATAACAACAAAATGTCAAAATACATGATATATTGTCTGTTTTGTCTCAAGTGACCATAAACAGTTGATGAAGAAATCGCGAATCTAAATCTAGTATCAACACTTCCGAGAATGATTATCAGCTTTGTGTCTGACAGCGCGAGGAATCTCATTTTTACTCGCATCTTCATGGAGGTTTGTCGGTTGTATGTAGTTTCACAATCTCAATCAATTAATCTCTGAAATGAATACAGATGTAACAGCACGAAAATAATGAGATTCACAGTTCTCAAAAGATTATATCTCAATAAAACAAGCCGCAAAGACGGCTTGAATGAAATGCGTTTAAAATCCTCTTAAAGAGACAGTAACAATTTTCCAAGTAAATAAAAAGTAGCCTACAAATGGTTTTCACCCCCAAAATAAATTTCTCTCATCGTATACTCACCCTCATTCCATCCCAGATGTGTATTATTTTCTTTCTTCTAGTGAACACAAATTAAGCTTTTTAGAAGATTATCTCAACCCTGTTGGACCTTTCAATGACTTGAATGGTGATCAGAACTCAGAAGCTACAAAAATCACATAAATGCAGCATAAAAGTAATCCATACCACTCCTGTGGTTTAAACCATGCCTTCAGAAGTGATATTATAGGTGTGGGTTAGATACAGACCTATATATATATATACTTAAAGATGACATCACTCTGAAGTACTGCGTAAAGAATATCCCACATTCGCCCTAAGGGGGCGCTACAGGCCATGCCCAAAATTCCCATTTTCTGGTCAAAAATGTTCTAATTTTGTATATTGATACTACAGGCCAACAGGAATCCACAAACCAAGAATGGCCCACATTCGCCCTTAGGGGGCGCTACAGGCCATACCCAAAATTCCCATTTTCTGGTCAAAAATGTTCTAATTTTGTAGATTGATACTACAGGCCAACAGGAATCCACAAACCAAGAATGGCCCACATTCGCCCTTAGGGGGCGCTACAGGCCATGCCCTAAATTCCCATTTGCTGGTCAAAAATGTTCTAATTTGGTATATTGACACTACAGGCCAACAGAAATCCACAAACCAAGAATGTCTCACATTCGCCCTTAGGGGGCGCTAAAGGCCATTCCCAAATTGCACATTTTTTTGTCAAATACTTTCTAAATTGGTACATTAATACTACAGGCCAACAGGAACCTACAAACCAAGAATGGCTCACATTCACCCTTAGGGGGAGCTACAGGCCATGCCCAAATGTCATTTTTTCAAAGTGTTTGTATTTCCAACACATTTATTTAGTTTTTCTGAAACCTGGTGAACAAACCTCATTTCTCATTGTAAACAAAAAACCCTACAGGATCCATAAGGTCCGACATGATGGATTTTCCTGTACACTGAAAATGTTTAGTTTAGGATTCTGACAGAAAGACATGTTTTTTGGATTTTTTCATTGGGAGGGTTTAACCCCAACCCTCTATTGATCAATTTTAAATGATTTGCCATTTTGAGGAGGAATCGCATTGCTGCTTGCAGCTATATTTTTGAGTTGTTGCTGTGTCCATCATCCTTTGTTTTCCGAAAGCCACCAAGTGGAAATGAGCCCGGTAACTAAAGGCACCAGGGTTGCGGTGCCACCGGCTTGGGCCCTTCATCGCTGCTTGCAGCTTTAATTATTATTATTATTATTATTATTTTATCGACTATTCGGGCACTTTTGGGGGCCTTAACATGCTCTAAAACTCTTGAAACTTTGCACACGGGTCAGAACCTGCGGCCATCAGGGCTGGGCTGAAGATGGTACCCGGGCGTGGCAGGGGGGCTCAGCAGCGCCCCCTGGAACGGGGTCCGAAACCTTGGTCCATAAATCAAACACACTTGCATGTAATAATATGAAAGTCGGTACACATATAGATCTCATCGTTTCATATATACTTCATGCTCTTACTTTTTACCTCAGCCCAACAGGAAGTCGGCTATTTAGGGTTGTTTGGAAAACGTATACAATGGAATTTGAAATACTCCTCCTAGAGAAATCATTTAATCGCCACGAATCTCAGTCAGCATGAAGTCAAGACATTGAGGATGAAAAATTGCCAGCGGATTTTTGATATCTCGAACGGTTTGGCCGTGGCGAGGAAACAAATTTATGGCGAGAAAAGTGAGACAGGAAGTGTGTTATAACTTCTGCATAAATTAACAGATCTTGATGAAACTTCAGCAGTGTGTTCGTTGTAAGAGGCCGATCACATGGATGTGACTATTGTGAGTCAAAGTTATAGCGCCACCAACTGGCAGCAGGAAGTGTGTCACTTTCAAAATGCTTTGAAATCACCCTCTTGTTTTTACCCGATTTGCTTCAAACTTTACGTGTATAATGTAAACACACGGCAGATTTAGACCTGTGAAAGGATTATTGATATCTTAGATACTGTTGCCGTGGCAACGCTTCAAACTTTACTTTTCTTTATTGATGCTTTTGAGACTCTTAACATACTTGAAATTGCATGAAACTCGACAGAGACGTCACATTTATTAGCCAGTAGACATGTGCAAAGTTTCAGAAATGGGTGTGGTGAGGGGCTCAGTAGCGCCACCTTTTGACAAAAAAGTGGGGGGTTAGTTTCATCTACAGGTACAAAAATTGGTATTGATATAGTTCTCCTCAAGCCGGACAACTTTCTAATTTACAGTCATTAGCTCCGACCAACAGAAAGTCAGATATTTTGGTTTGAATGTGGAGAAAATGTCAGAATTTTGCAAGTCACTCTCCGAGTCTCTGTGTGTTTGTAGGGGAGGGGGGACGTTGGGTCTTGTGAAGTAATACATAGGGCTATACTGCCCTCTTGTGTTCAACATAGTATGGGTTACATTAACTTTTGCACGATATTCTAATTTTTCGAGTTTCACCTGTATGCAGAGTTGACAGAAAAATGTTACACACGCCGTAGCAGGTGAATACAACAAAGAACTAAAGCCTAAAAAACTAAAATTTAATCCACTGTCTGTTCATTCTCTGAGTGGCAATTACAAGAAATGTCCAATAGATGGCATCCAAGCCTCATTGTTCAATGATTTACAACAGGCTGAGTCCAGAATGGGCAGGGACTGAGTTCAACAGTTGCTTGAGCTCTTTTGCCGTCGAATCCCAGAAAAAAGGCAAACACTGTGTCCCCACTCACTATATACATCAACTGAGTGGCGGATACAATTTTTAACAACCTTTAACCATTTACAGCCAGAGCGTTCAAATTTGGGAACAATTATTCCCATAGTTTCTGTCTCAGTGTCATCGTCGTCCAATCACCGATTTTATTTCTGAAATCTGCCCAGATACTCATGACAATACAAGCTAAAGGCACATGTGATTGGTTAAGGGGTTACTGGGCAAGAATAATAACTGTATCGTCATCACCGTCTTCCTTCATTTCAATGGGACGGTGATATCACGAGAGATTTACTCCAGTGTTGGATTTACTGCTTCAAATTAAATACTGAGGCGATTTTTGCAAGGTAAGAACGTGTTGTCTATATTTTCTATAGAAAGTCAAAACGTTTTAGTTACGAAGCATTTATTTGTAGGAGTATTGCTAGTTATTTCTGGAAAAAAAATGACGAAACAACTCAAATAAATGTTTGTGAGCAGTTTTGTGTGAAACCGCGAGCAGCGTCACGTCTAACTCACGAGCCCCGATGAGAGATCGCATTCGCTTCTTCTTGCGTTTGAACGGACAATTTCATAACAACAAAATGTCAAAATACATGATATATTGTCTGTTTTGTCTCAAGTGACCATAAACAGTTGATGAAGAAATCGCGAATCTAAATCTAGTATCAACACTTCCGAGAATGATTATCAGCTTTGTGTCTGACAGCGCGAGGAATCTCATTTTTACTCGCATCTTCATGGAGGTTTGTCGGTTGTATGTAGTTTCACAATCTCAATCAATTAATCTCTGAAATGAATACAGATGTAACAGCACGAAAATAATGAGATTCACAGTTCTCAAAAGATTATATCTCAATAAAACAAGCCGCAAAGACGGCTTGAATGAAATGCGTTTAAAATCCTCTTAAAGAGACAGTAACAATTTTCCAAGTAAATAAAAAGTAGCCTACAAATGGTTTTCACCCCCAAAATAAATTTCTCTCATCGTATACTCACCCTCATTCCATCCCAGATGTGTATTATTTTCTTTCTTCTAGTGAACACAAATTAAGCTTTTTAGAAGATTATCTCAACCCTGTTGGACCTTTCAATGACTTGAATGGTGATCAGAACTCAGAAGCTACAAAAATCACATAAATGCAGCATAAAAGTAATCCATACCACTCCTGTGGTTTAAACCATGCCTTCAGAAGTGATATTATAGGTGTGGGTTAGATACAGACCTATATATATATATACTTAAAGATGACATCACTCTGAAGTACTGCGTAAAGAATATCCCACATTCGCCCTAAGGGGGCGCTACAGGCCATGCCCAAAATTCCCATTTTCTGGTCAAAAATGTTCTAATTTTGTATATTGATACTACAGGCCAACAGGAATCCACAAACCAAGAATGGCCCACATTCGCCCTTAGGGGGCGCTACAGGCCATACCCAAAATTCCCATTTTCTGGTCAAAAATGTTCTAATTTTGTAGATTGATACTACAGGCCAACAGGAATCCACAAACCAAGAATGGCCCACATTCGCCCTTAGGGGGCGCTACAGGCCATGCCCTAAATTCCCATTTGCTGGTCAAAAATGTTCTAATTTGGTATATTGACACTACAGGCCAACAGAAATCCACAAACCAAGAATGTCTCACATTCGCCCTTAGGGGGCGCTAAAGGCCATTCCCAAATTGCACATTTTTTTGTCAAATACTTTCTAAATTGGTACATTAATACTACAGGCCAACAGGAACCTACAAACCAAGAATGGCTCACATTCACCCTTAGGGGGAGCTACAGGCCATGCCCAAATGTCATTTTTTCAAAGTGTTTGTATTTCCAACACATTTATTTAGTTTTTCTGAAACCTGGTGAACAAACCTCATTTCTCATTGTAAACAAAAAACCCTACAGGATCCATAAGGTCCGACATGATGGATTTTCCTGTACACTGAAAATGTTTAGTTTAGGATTCTGACAGAAAGACATGTTTTTTGGATTTTTTCATTGGGAGGGTTTAACCCCAACCCTCTATTGATCAATTTTAAATGATTTGCCATTTTGAGGAGGAATCGCATTGCTGCTTGCAGCTATATTTTTGAGTTGTTGCTGTGTCCATCATCCTTTGTTTTCCGAAAGCCACCAAGTGGAAATGAGCCCGGTAACTAAAGGCACCAGGGTTGCGGTGCCACCGGCTTGGGCCCTTCATCGCTGCTTGCAGCTTTAATTATTATTATTATTATTATTATTATTATTATTATTATTATTATTTTATCGACTATTCGGGCACTTTTGGGGGCCTTAACATGCTCTAAAACTCTTGAAACTTTGCACACGGGTCAGAACCTGCGGCCATCAGGGCTGGGCTGAAGATGGTACCCGGGCGTGGCAGGGGGGCTCAGCAGCGCCCCCTGGAACGGGGTCCGAAACCTTGGTCCATAAATCAAACACACTTGCATGTAATAATATGAAAGTCGGTACACATATAGATCTCATCGTTTCATATATACTTCATGCTCTTACTTTTTACCTCAGCCCAACAGGAAGTCGGCTATTTAGGGTTGTTTGGAAAACGTATACAATGGAATTTGAAATACTCCTCCTAGAGAAATCATTTAATCGCCACGAATCTCAGTCAGCATGAAGTCAAGACATTGAGGATGAAAAATTGCCAGCGGATTTTTGATATCTCGAACGGTTTGGCCGTGGCGAGGAAACAAATTTATGGCGAGAAAAGTGAGACAGGAAGTGTGTTATAACTTCTGCATAAATTAACAGATCTTGATGAAACTTCAGCAGTGTGTTCGTTGTAAGAGGCCGATCACATGGATGTGACTATTGTGAGTCAAAGTTATAGCGCCACCAACTGGCAGCAGGAAGTGTGTCACTTTCAAAATTCTTTGAAATCACCCTCTTGTTTTTACCCGATTTGCTTCAAACTTTACGTGTATAATGTAAACACACGGCAGATTTAGACCTGTGAAAGGATTATTGATATCTTAGATACTGTTGCCGTGGCAACACTTCAAACTTTACTTTTCTTTATTGATGCTTTTGAGACTCTTAACATACTTGAAATTGCATGAAACTTGACAGAGACGTCACATTTATTAGCCAGTAGACATGTGCAAAGTTTCAGAAATGGGTGTGGTGAGGGGCTCAGTAGCGCCACCTTTTGACAAAAAAGTGGGGGGTTAGTTTCATCTACAGGTACAAAAATTGGTATTGATATAGTTCTCCTCAAGCCGGACAACTTTCTAATTTACAGTCATTAGCTCCGACCAACAGAAAGTCAGATATTTTGGTTTGAATGTGGAGAAAATGTCAGAATTTTGCAAGTCACTCTCTAAGACTTTGTGTGTGAGGAGTAGGAAGGGAGGGGGGCTTGTGAAGTAATACATAGGGCTATACTGCCCTCTTGTGTTCAACATAGTATGGGTTACATTAACTTTTGCACGATATTCTAATTTTTCGAGTTTCACCTGTATGCAGAGTTGACAGAAAAATGTTACACACGCCGTAGCAGGTGAATACAACAAAGAACTAAAGCCTAAAAAACTAAAGTTTAATCCACTGTCTGTTCATTCTCTGAGTGGCAATTACAAGAAATGTCCAATAGATGGCATCCAAGCCTCATTGTTCAATGATTTACAACAGGTCTGAGTCCAGAATGGGCAGGGACTGAGTTCAACAGTTGCTTGAGCTCTTTTGCAGTCGAATCCCAGAAAAAAGGCAAACAATGTGTCCCCACTCAATATATACATCAACTGAGTGGAGGATACAATTTTTAACAACCTTTAACCATTTACAGCCAGAGCGTTCAAATTTGGGAACAATTATTCCCATGGTTCCTGTCTCAGTGTCATCGTCGTCCGATCACCGATTTTATTTCTGAAGTCTGCCCAGATACTCATGACAATACAAGCTAAAGGCACATGTGATTGGTTAAGGGGTTACTGGGCAAGAATAATAACTGTATCGTCATCACCGTCTTCCTTCATTTCAATGGAAAGGTGATATCACGAGAGATTTACTCCAGTGTTGGATTTACTGCTTCAAATTAAATACTGAGGCGATTTTTGCAAGGTAAGAACGTGTGTTGTCTATATTTTCTATAGAAAGTCAAAACGTTTTAGTTACGAAGCATTTATTTGTAGGAGTATTGCTAGTTATTTCTGGAAAAAAATGACAAAATAACTCAAATAAATGTTTGTGAGCAGTTTTGTGTGAAACCGCGAGATGCGTCGCGTCTAACGCACGAGCCCCGATGAGAGACCGCATTCGCTTCTTCTTGCGTTTGAACGGACAATTTCATACTACAAAATGTCAAATTACATGATATATTGTCTGTTTTGTCCCAAGTGAACATAAACAGTTGATGAAGAAATCGCGAATCGAAATCTAGTATCAACACTTCCGAGAATGATTATCAGCGTTGTGCCTGACAGCGCATCTCATTTTTACTCGCATCTTCATGGAGGTTTGTCGGTTGTATGTAGTTTCACAATCTCAATCAAGTAATCTCTGAAATGAATACAGATGTAACAGCACGAAAATAATGAGACTTCACAGTTCTCAAAAGATTAAACTCACTAAAACAAGCCGCACAGACTGTGCCTTGAATGAGATGCGTTTAAAATCCTCTTAAAGAGACAGTAACAATTTTCCAAGTAAATAAAAAGTAGGCCTACAAATGGTTTTCACCCCAAAAATAAATTTCTCTCATCGTATACTCACCCTCATTGCATCCCAGATGTGTATTGTTTTCTTTCTTCTAGTGAACACAAATTAAGCTTTTTAGAAGATTATCTCAACCCTGTTGGACCTTTCAATGACTTGAATGGTGATCAGAACTCAGAAGCTACAAAAATCAAATAAATGCAGCATAAAAGTAATCCATACCACTCCAGTGGTTAAATCCATGCCTTCAGAAGTGATATTATAGGTGTGGGTTAGAAATAGACCTATATATATATACTTAAAGATGACATCACTCTGAAGTACTGCGTAAAGAATATCCCACATTCGCCCTTAGGGGGCGCTACAGGCCATGCCCAAAATTCCCATTTTCTGGTCAAAAATGTTCTAATGTTGTATATTGATACTACAGGCCAACAGGAATTCACAAACCAAGAGTGGCCCACATTCGCCCTTATGGGGCGCTACAGGCCACGCCCTAAATTCCCATTTGCTGGTCAAAAATGTTCTAATTTGGTACATTGATACTACAGGCCAACAGGAACCCACAAACAAAGAATTGCCCATATTCACCATTAGGGGGCGCTACAGGCTATGCCCAAAATTCCCATTTTATGGTCAAAAATTTTCTAATTTGGTATATTGACACTACAGGCCAACAGAAATCCACAAACCAAGAATGTCTCACATTCGCCCTTAGGGGGCGCTAAAGGCCATTCCCAAATTGCACATTTTTTTGTCAAATACTTTCTAATTTGGTACATTAATACTACAGGCCAACAGGAACCTACAAACCAAGAATGGCTCACATTCGCCCTTAGGGGGCGCTACATGCCATGCCCAAATGTCATTTTTTTAAAGTGATTGTATTTCCACCCCATTTATTTAGTTTTCTGAAACCTGGTGAACATACCTCATTTCTCATTGTAAACAAAAAACCCTACAGGATCCATAAGGTCCGGCATGATGGATTTTCCTGTACACTGAAAATGTTTAGTTTAGGATTCAGACAGAAAGACATGTTTTTTGGATTTTTTCATTGGGAGGGTTTAACCCCAACCCTCTATTGATCAATTTTAAATGATTTGCCATTTTGAGGAGGAATCGCATTGCTGCTTGCAGCTATATTTTTGAGTTGTTGCTGTGTCCATCATCCTTTGTTTTCCGAAAGCCACCAAGTGGAAATGAGCCCGGTAACTAAAGGCACCAGGGTTGCGGTGCCACCGGCTTGGGCCCGTCATCGCTGCTTGCAGCTTTAATTATTATTATTATTATTATTTTATCGACTATTCGGGCACTTTTGGGGGCCTTAACATGCTCTAAAACTCTTGAAACTTTGCACACGGGTCAGAACCTGCGGCCATCAGGGCTGGGCTGAAGATGGTACCCGGGCGTGGCAGGGGGGCTCAGCAGCGCCCCCTGGAACGGGGTCCGAAACCTTGGTCCATAAATCAAACACACTTGCATGTAATAATATGAAAGTCGGTACACATATAGATCTCATCGTTTCATATATACTTCATGCTCTTACTTTTTACCTCAGCCCAACAGGAAGTCGGCTATTTAGGGTTGTTTGGAAAACGTATACAATGGAATTTGAAATACTCCTCCTAGAGAAATCATTTAATCGGCACGAATCTCAGTCAGCATGAAGTCAAGACATTGAGGATGAAAAATTGCCAGCGGATTTTTGATATCTCGAACGGTTTGGCCGTGGCGAGGAAACAAATTTATGGCGAGAAAAGTGAGACAGGAAGTGTGTTATAACTTCTGCATAAATTAACAGATCTTGATGAAACTTCAGCAGTGTGTTCGTTGTAAGAGGCCGATCACATGGATGTGACTATTGTGAGTCAAAGTTATAGCGCCACCAACTGGCAGCAGGAAGTGTGTCACTTTCAAAATGCTTTGAAATCACCCTCTTGTTTTTACCCGATTTGCTTCAAACTTTACGTGTATAATGTAAACACACGGCAGATTTAGACCTGTGAAAGGATTATTGATATCTTAGATACTGTTGCCGTGGCAACGCTTCAAACTTTACTTTTCTTTATTGATGCTTTTGAGACTCTTAACCTACTTGAAATTGCATGAAACTCGACAGAGACGTCACATTTATTAGCCAGTAGACATGTGCAAAGTTTCAGAAATGGGTGTGGTGAGGGGCTCAGTAGCGCCACCTTTTGACAAAAAAGTGGGGGGTTAGTTTCATCTACAGGTACAAAAATTGGTATTGATATAGTTCTCCTCAAGCCGGACAACTTTCTAATTTACAGTCATTAGCTCCGACCAACAGAAAGTCAGATATTTTGGTTTGAATGTGGAGAAAATGTCAGAATTTTGCAAGTCACTCTGTGAGCCTCTGTGTGTGAGGAGTAGGAAGGGAGGGGGTCTTGTGAAGTAATACATAGGGCTATACTGCCCTCTTGTGTTCAACATAGTATGGGTTACATTAACTTTTGCACGATATTCTAATTTTTCGAGTTTCACCTGTATGCAGAGTTGACAGAAAAATGTTACACACGCCGTAGCAGGTGAATACAACAAAGAACTAAAGCCTAAAAAACTAAAGTTTAATCCACTGTCTGTTCATTCTCTGAGTGGCAATTACAAGAAATGTCCAATAGATGGCATCCAAGCCTCATTGTTCAATGATTTACAACAGGTCTGAGTCCAGAATGGGCAGGGACTGAGTTCAACAGTTGCTTGAGCTCTTTTGCAGTCGAATCCCAGAAAAAAGGCAAACAATGTGTCCCCACTCAATATATACATCAACTGAGTGGAGGATACAATTTTTAACAACCTTTAACCATTTACAGCCAGAGCGTTCAAATTTGGGAACAATTATTCCCATGGTTCCTGTCTCAGTGTCATCGTCGTCCGATCACCGATTTTATTTCTGAAGTCTGCCCAGATACTCATGACAATACAAGCTAAAGGCACATGTGATTGGTTAAGGGGTTACTGGGCAAGAATAATAACTGTATCGTCATCACCGTCTTCCTTCATTTCAATGGAAAGGTGATATCACGAGAGATTTACTCCAGTGTTGGATTTACTGCTTCAAATTAAATACTGAGGCGATTTTTGCAAGGTAAGAACGTGTGTTGTCTATATTTTCTATAGAAAGTCAAAACGTTTTAGTTACGAAGCATTTATTTGTAGGAGTATTGCTAGTTATTATTATTATTATTATTAGGGCCCAAGCCTGAAAAGGCGAAGGCCCTATTGTTTTCCTTAGGATTATTATTATTATTATTATTATTATTAGGGCCCAAGCCTGAAAAGGCGAAGGCCCTATTGTTTTCCTTAGGATTATTAGGGCCCAAGCCTGAAAAGGCGAAGGCCCTATTGTTTTCCTTAGGATTATTATTATTATTATTATTATTATTATTATTATTATTATTATTAGGGCCCAAGCCTGAAAAGGCGAAGGCCCTATTGTTTTCCTTAGGATTATTATTATTATTATTATTATTATTATTATTTTATCGACTATTCGGGCACTTTTGGGGGCCTTAACATGCTCTAAAACTCTTGAAACTTTGCACACGGGTCAGAACCTGCGGCCATCAGGGCTGGGCTGAAGATGGTACCCGGGCGTGGCAGGGGGGCTCAGCAGCGCCCCCTGGAACGGGGTCCGAAACCTTGGTCCATAAATCAAACACACTTGCATGTAATAATATGAAAGTCGGTACACATATAGATCTCATCGTTTCATATATACTTCATGCTCTTACTTTTTACCTCAGCCCAACAGGAAGTCGGCTATTTAGGGTTGTTTGGAAAACGTATACAATGGAATTTGAAATACTCCTCCTAGAGAAATCATTTAATCGCCACGAATCTCAGTCAGCATGAAGTCAAGACATTGAGGATGAAAAATTGCCAGCGGATTTTTGATATCTCGAACGGTTTGGCCGTGGCGAGGAAACAAATTTATGGCGAGAAAAGTGAGACAGGAAGTGTGTTATAACTTCTGCATAAATTAACAGATCTTGATGAAACTTCAGCAGTGTGTTCGTTGTAAGAGGCCGATCACATGGATGTGACTATTGTGAGTCAAAGTTATAGCGCCACCAACTGGCAGCAGGAAGTGTGTCACTTTCAAAATGCTTTGAAATCACCCTCTTGTTTTTACCCGATTTGCTTCAAACTTTACGTGTATAATGTAAACACACGGCAGATTTAGACCTGTGAAAGGATTATTGATATCTTAGATACTGTTGCCGTGGCAACACTTCAAACTTTACTTTTCTTTATTGATGCTTTTGAGACTCTTAACATACTTGAAATTGCATGAAACTCGACAGAGACGTCACATTTATTAGCCAGTAGACATGTGCAAAGTTTCAGAAATGGGTGTGGTGAGGGGCTCAGTAGCGCCACCTTTTGACAAAAAAGTGGGGGGTTAGTTTCATCTACAGGTACAAAAATTGGTATTGATATAGTTCTCCTCAAGCCGGACAACTTTCTAATTTACAGTCATTAGCTCCGACCAACAGAAAGTCAGATATTTTGGTTTGAATGTGGAGAAAATGTCAGAATTTTGCAAGTCACTCTCTAAGACTTTGTGTGTGAGGAGTAGGAAGGGAGGGGGGCTTGTGAAGTAATACATAGGGCTATACTGCCCTCTTGTGTTCAACATAGTATGGGTTACATTAACTTTTGCACGATATTCTAATTTTTCGAGTTTCACCTGTATGCAGAGTTGACAGAAAAATGTTACACACGCCGTAGCAGGTGAATACAACAAAGAACTAAAGCCTAAAAAACTAAAGTTTAATCCACTGTCTGTTCATTCTCTGAGTGGCAATTACAAGAAATGTCCAATAGATGGCATCCAAGCCTCATTGTTCAATGATTTACAACAGGTCTGAGTCCAGAATGGGCAGGGACTGAGTTCAACAGTTGCTTGAGCTCTTTTGCAGTCGAATCCCAGAAAAAAGGCAAACAATGTGTCCCCACTCAATATATACATCAACTGAGTGGAGGATACAATTTTTAACAACCTTTAACCATTTACAGCCAGAGCGTTCAAATTTGGGAACAATTATTCCCATGGTTCCTGTCTCAGTGTCATCGTCGTCCGATCACCGATTTTATTTCTGAAGTCTGCCCAGATACTCATGACAATACAAGCTAAAGGCACATGTGATTGGTTAAGGGGTTACTGGGCAAGAATAATAACTGTAGCGTTATCACCGTCTTCCTTCATTTCAATGGGAAGGTGATATCACGAGAGATTTACTCCAGTGTTGGATTTACTGCTTCAAATTAAATACTGAGGCGATTTTTGCAAGGTAAGAATGTCATTTAACATGTGTTGTCTATATTTTCTATTGAAAGTCAAAACGTTTTAGTTACGAAGCATTTATTTGTAGGAGTATTGCTAGTTATTTCTGGAAAAAAAAAATGACGAAACAACTCAAATAAATGTTTGTGAGCAGTTTTGTGTGAAACCGCGAGATGCGTCGCGTCTAACGCACGAGCCCCGATGAGAGTTACTGCTTCCCAGTTTGAATATTCAAGCGATTTTACACTATTCAACTCAACAAATGGCATTACAACTCAAATAAATGTTTGCGAGGAATCTGAAATCGGGAACCATTATTGAATTCTGGCATTATTACGGGGGTCAACAATGGCGCTGTAAGGTCCTTTCAGATGCATTGTTCTAAACAGCGGAAAAAACTTAAACAAAATACTGCGTCATTTTTGCCCATTCAGATACATGGAAGAGATCATTACAAACTATAAAAGGTCTACTGTTATTTGTGTACACTTACAATAACAACAAAACCTTGAGCTTTTGTAAAATAACGAAAATAAACCGTGTGCGCCGAATCTGTCTTAGCGGTCTGATACACGTCAGAAAAATCAAGTGAAACTCCGCGAACACATCTTCAGTGCGAGCAATGTTTGTCGGTTGTATGTAGTTTCACAATCTCAATCATTTAATCTCTGAAATGAATACAGATGTAACAGCACGAAAATAATGAGACGTCACAGTTCTCAAAAGATTAAACTCAATAAAACAAGCCGCACAGACTGTGCATTGAATGAAATGCGTTTAAAATCCTCTTAAAGAGACAGTAACAATTTTCCAAGTAAATAAAAAGTAGCCTACAGAAGGTATTCACCCCAAAAATAAGTTTCTCTCATCGTATACGCGCCCGCATTCCATCCCAGATGTGTATTGTTTTCTTTCTTCTAGTGAACACAAATTAAGCTTTTTAGAAGATTATCTCAACCCTGTTGGACCTTTCAATGACTTGAATGGTGATCAGAACTCAGAAGCTACAAAAATCCCATAAATGCAGCATAAAAGTAATTCATACCACTCCAGTGGTTTAATCCATGCCTTCAGAAGTGATATTATGGGTGTGGGTTAGAAACAGACCTATATATATATATATATATATGTATGATGTCTATATATATATATAGTGATGTCTATATATATATATATATAGTGATGTCACTATATATATATATATATATATATATACTTCAAGATGACATCACTCTGAAGTACTGCGTAAAGAATATCCCACATTCGCCCTTAGGGGGCGCTACAGGCCATGCCCAAAATTCCCATTTTCTGGTCAAAAATGTTCTAATTTTGTATATTGATACTACAGGCGAACAGGAATCCACAAACCAAGAATGGCCCACATTCGCCCTTAGGGGGTGCTCACAGGCCACGCCCTAAATTCCCATTTGCTGGTCAAAAATGTTCTAATTTGGTACATTGATACTACAGGCCAACAGGAACCCACAAACAAAGAATTGCCCATATTCGCCATTAGGGGGCGCTACAGGCCATGCCCA
Organism: Moxostoma hubbsi; assembly: GCA_032164185.1. Taxonomy (NCBI): domain Eukaryota; kingdom Metazoa; phylum Chordata; class Actinopteri; order Cypriniformes; family Catostomidae; genus Moxostoma; species Moxostoma hubbsi. The sequence continues at coordinate 27,071,549 of JAVLUX010000006.1, forward strand.
AAATTTCCATTTTATGGTCAAAAATTTTCTAATTTGGTATATTGACACTACAGGCCAACAGGAACCCACAAACAAAGATTGTCTCACATTCGCCCTTAGGGGGCGCTAAAGGCCATTCCCAAATTGCACATTTTTTTGTCAAATACTTTCTAATTTGGTACATTAATACTACAGGCCAACAGGAACCTACAAACCAAGAATGGCTCACATTCGCCCTTAGGGGGCGCTACAGGCCATGCCCAAATGTCATTTTTTCAAAGTGATTGTATTTTCACCCCATTTATTTAGTTTTTCTGAAACCTGGTGAACATACCTCATTTCTCATTGTAAACAAAAAACCCTACAGGATTCATAAGGTCCGGCATGATGGATTTTCCTGTACACTGAAAATGTTTAGTTTAGGATTCAGACAGAAAGACATGTTTTTTGGATTTTTTCATTGGGAGGGTTTAACCCCAACCCTCTATTGATCAATTTTAAATGATTTGCCATTTTGAGGAGGAATCGCATTGCTGCTTGCAGCTATATTTTTGAGTTGTTGCTGTGTCCATCATCCTTTGTTTTCCAAAAGCCACCAAGTGGAAATGAGCCCGGTAACTAAAGGCACCGGGGTTGCGGTGCCACCGGCTTGGGCCCGTCATCGCTGCTTGCAGCTTTAATTGATTTTGAAGTATGCATTGAGGGGGAGACACCTCCCCCACAAAACCAATACTGCATTAAGCCAGAAGCAGAGGCCGCTGTTCATGAGATAGTCCAACAGCTTGAATAAAAGAGGTGTAGTTCGACAATGCAGTTCATCTACCAACTCTCAGTGTCTGCCAGTACCAAAACCAAACAGAAAATGCCGACTCTGTATAGACTATCAGCGTCTGAATCAAATCCTGCTTAAAGCGACTGCAATAGTGGCAAATCCTTCTACCCTATTATTGCAAATTTCAATAAAAGCCTACTGGTTTACTGCCTTAGACATCAAGAATGGCTTCTGGTATATCAAGGTTAAACGTGAAGACCAGTGGAAATTAGCTTTAACTGTAAATCAAATCCAGTATACATGGGAAAGGATGCCACAAGGCCACAGAGCTGTGGAAGATACACTTGGCCCCCTACTGGGGAAAGGCAGAGTAGCTCACTATGTGGATGACATCATCATTGCCACAGAAGGAACACTCATACAGACGCTATGTAAAGCCGGCTTCAAACTAAATAATAAAGCAATGCCTAAAGAGAGAAAGTGCAAATTGCACAACAGGAAGTGCAATACCTAGGTTACACCCTAACCAAAAGTCACCAGGCACTAACAGAAGACAGACATAAATGTATTGCTGAACTGCCCTTACCTCACACGTTAAATGCACTGCAAAAAGTGATAGGGACAGCAAATTATTTGCAATATTTCATCCTAAATTTAGCGAATACCACAGCACCCTTATATTCTCTGTTAAAAGGGAATGGAGCAGAGAACATGATCATGCTTTTTCCGATTTAAAACAAAGTTTATGTTTCGCACCTGCCCTAGGCTTGCCCAACCCAACAAAAACTTTTCATGTTCAAGTAGACGCATATGAAAACACACTCAGTGGCGTGTTAGCACAAGAGCATCGAGGAAAGCTACGTCCGATTGCACAATATTGCCGGAAAAAATCAATTGAACAAGGCTTCGACCCATGTACTCAGCATGTCTTGGCGGTTCATTGGCTGTTAACAAAAATTGTTGGCTTCCAGCCTGTTGTTGTGCACACAGTCCACACTCCAGTTGGACGCATAAAAGGTGTTTCATCTCAAAGATTAGCAAGGTGGCTTGCAGACATACAAGCATGTGACATAACACAACAGTAAACACACAGATTCTACTAGAGGGCCACCCACAAACCTGCCACCCTGAACAGGAGGTACCAAGTCCTGTACAGGACCAGGATTTTTCAAACTAAACACAGGTGTACATTGACGGCTCCTGGTTTTGTAATGAGGGTCATTTTTCTGGGTGTGCGGTGTCAGCCTCCCAAATCAGACTTTAGTAAACAACTATTATTCAAATTACTGCCATGTATCTCTGCACAAGAAGCAGAACTTGTGGCCTTGCTAGAAGCCATTAAAGCTTACCACGAACCACTTTGCATATGCACAGACAGCCATTATGCTTTTGGGGTAGTGCATGATTTTATGGTACAATGGCAATTTCGAAAATTCCACACTTCTGCAGGAATGCCAATAAGACATTTCAGCAACATCACTTAAATTTGCAAGCAATCAAATCGTGTGAATCCTCTATCTACGTCATCAAAGTACGTGTACACATAAACAGAAACCCCAACAAGCACAACAACGACATTGCAAATAAATTAGCCAAAATCGCAGCCACGAAAGGAGACAAGTGGCAACCAGAAAAACTGCCTGTCCCTGCTGTGAGTGCGGTCCAAATCACTCCCATTGACCTTAAACAATATCAAAAAGATTTGTGGACAGCTGAGGGAGAGATTGCACTGCACTTACAGCAGGATAAGTTAGTCACTGTCACAGAGGGCATAATACTTGAGATGGGAAATATGTGGTTCCAGAAGCTCTTCAAAAACCCATAATCAAACTGTACCTTGAATATGCCCATATATCAACTGCTAAAACACAGCAGTTGATACAAACACAATTTTGGTGGTCAGGGCAAACCCAGACGCACTAATCTACGCAGGCCAGACCCACCTAAGGGACCATGGGGATCCTTACAGATGTATTTCATTGGTCCACTCCCCAGTGCCAAAGGGGGATATTGGTATTGCCTGGTGATCATTGATAAATTCTCTAAGTGGTTGGAAGCAATTCCCACCCGCAATAACACTGCAAACACTGTGGCACGGGTGATGGCCAACCAAATCATCCCACGGGAGCGCCCGTCCAAATCAAGTCTGATCAAGGAACCAATTTCATTGGGCAAGTAATGAAAACATGTTTAAAATGCTTAACATTCCTTACAGACCAAAAAGCTCAGGTATGGTGGAACACATGAACCGCACCATCACAGAAAACCTAGCTAAGCAAATCACACAACATCAAAATAGGTGGACAGATGCCTCACCAACTGTCCTCACTGTACTACGTGCAACCGCATCTAAAGCCACTGGCATCAGCACATATGTGCTCATGACGCAAGAATCATGAAGCTCCCGATTGATCCAAATGTCTCTCCAGCAGACCTGGGACCTCTCATGCTTGCAACACAACAGACTGTGCTGGGCCAATTACAAGAAAGGCTCAGAGCACTACAGGCACAAGCCGAGCTAAAACAGCAACAATCAGACCTAACAAATGACATTCAATTTAACCCAACCTCTGAAACGAAATTTTCAGAAGGAGAGATGGTAATGGTGTGCATCTTTGTAAAACAAAGAACGTTCACTCCAAGGTGGCATGGACCATATGAGGTCAAAGCGGTCTGCGACAGCTGTGTGGCTGTCAGAGGAAAGACGAGATGGTATCACATGTCTCAATGCAAACTGTACAAAGGTTCAACTAACCAATAAACTGTATTTGTTTTCTGTTTCAGGATAACCTCTGCAATCCCATGGAGACCGGACACAAGGCAAGTGTCCAGACCTACCTGCATCAAGCTGGGTCAATTGCTCATACACACATTAGGATGCAGCAGATGGGTATGGAAATACACAAAGGGGACATACACCTCACAAATTCTCATTACACCCAAATAAATAGTTACATGGCCTCCCAGAGTAGCACCGGAACAAAATTGCACGCCACAAATCTGTTGTAATTTAGGTTCCACCCATTCCGCATAAACATGTCAATACACACACCAGCATGGCCATCCTAGCACAATATCACTGCCTGGTATCAATTAAAGTTATATCCAGGAGCTAAAGAAGGTAGGATGCGCACTTTATATGAGAAAAACAATGACGGCATAGACCCTAAAATCTGTTATTTTGTTAACAATTTGGAACCTGCCATATATAGGTGCACACACACAGAAACACCACACACATAAATTACACAGAATATCAATCCAATTTAACATTATACAAACCCTATGACAATATACCCAAAACCTTAATCTGGGCTAGCTGAAAGGAAGGTATTTATTGTGTAGGAAAATGTAAGATAAGCAAGAACACTAGCCCAAAAAACTGTTCATGGACTGCTAATCACTGTTTTAATTTAACCACCTGTGGGTATAGCAAACCAAAGCAATGCCCAAAGCTATACCCAATTCCTCCTGGTGGATGTATTAAAGGGAACATTAATAAGACTTTGTTTAATGATATACATTTGGTGATGACTCATGTAACTTACAACATATCCAATATTCTATCTGCCTATGCAAACCATTGCAATGATGACCTCCATCTTCATAAGACACCTAGGCATGTTCTAATTGACCTAATAGAAATCTTATATTTAAACAGATGGCAAACTTCAGACAAAATGAAAGATATCAAGTTATTAACTAACATTATGATGTATACATGAATGTACTGGTTGCCTTGGGTTTTTTGTCACCTTTCCTTTAATCAATCCAGACCAAGTAGTTCCAAATACCACTACTATATGCTCTATTGGTGTAGTGAATGATCAGATAATCAAATGGGATCACCTTATCGGGTATATGACGTTGAAGGGTACTGAGACACAATATACCAGTCGCACTTGCTGTCATGAAACTCATCATTATGTTGTTTTTATATGTAACACCTTACAACCGTTTTTCTCCCAACGACACTAAACTCATAAATGTACAGTCTTTACATGGTCATTTAAGATGCTGTTCAGGGGTGAATTCCGGTTTCAACATGAGCGGGTAGCACGCGTTCTATGACATCTCCGCATTAAATCCAAATAGTATTACAGTCAGAACATCTTTTAATAATCTTTATTGTTAGGAAAGGAACAAGTTTTGATTATAATAGAATTTTCAGTATTGTTGATCTGGGATATTCGTAGTTAAACATGCCAGCCAAACCTCGTAAAGTAGCGGATCAGGCCGTGTCCGCCTCAGACTCTGCTACAGAAGATGCGTCGGTGGAAAGTACTCAGGACGCGGGTAACACAGCGATTCTTAGTGCAATCTCCTCTCTGCGCTGTGAAATGTGCTCAATCAAATCGGATATAGGGGAGATAATAGACTCCCAGATTGAACAACTTGCTGTCTCTATACGAGGAGAGATAACGGCATTCCAACGAGGCCAGCTCTGCGATTTCGGCTGTTAAAATAACAGTGGATGAGCATGCTTCAAAAATTGCAAGCTTGGAAACTAACACTTCCACTTCTTCGGATACAGTAACAAAGTTTAAACAAGAAGTGGGACATTTAAAGCAGATGGTAGAGCAGCTTTTGGACAAATGCACTGACCTTGAAGGACGTAGTAGAAGACAGAACATTCGCATACTACATGTCAAGGAAGGGGCCGAGTCCGGAACGAACCCAAGAGACTTAACCGCGCAACTTCTGATGGAGGCTTTATCGCTAGATAATATGCCACTTGTTGATCGTGCTCATCGCGCTCTTTGAAATCGCCCGGGGATGATGAACCACCACGGGCTTTCGTTCTTCGGCTACACTACACTCATGAAATGGAAGAAATTTTGCAGAAGGCAGCCAAGATGCAGCAAGTCACTTTCAAGGGGCAAATAATCAACATCTTCCCGGATTACCCTCCAGCAATTATAAAACGCTGAGTGCTTTTCAAACAAGCAAGGGAACTGCTGAGGGACAAACCTGGTGTCAAATACGGTCTACAGTATCCAGCAAAATTAAGGATCTCATTCAACGGCAAGGAACATTATTTCACGGATCCAGACAAGGCCATCAAATTCTCAGAAAACTGCTTTGGATCCGAGTGATTGTTTTAAAGACTTTAATTGTGTGCTAGATGTGTACTTGGATAGGTGATCTTCTAAAAGAACCCCTCACTCCAATTCAAGGAACTTTTTAAATGCATTTATTAATAACTCTAATTTAGTGGATATATGGAGACCACCGAGAGAGATTATACCTTTCACTCACAAGTTCATAATGTATACACACGTATTGATTACATTCTGGTAGAAAACAAATTAATTTCCAATGTCTTGAATAATAAGATCCATGAAACACTAATTTCAGATCTTGCTCCTGTCACATTTGAACTTCTCCTTAATAATCTAACATCTTCACATCACGTATGGAGAATGGTTCCTCGACTTGTCAATGATCCTAAATTTTACAATTTCATGCTTACACAATTGGAAATATTTTTTGAGAAAAATGACACCCCCGAAGTTTCACCAGGACTACTTTGGGAAACACTAAAAATTTTGCTTTATACAGTTTATTTCTGGACCCCTGATATGAGATAACACATCCTCTTAAAAAGGCTTTTAGAGTTAGGGAAACTCAATTAGATAAGGAAAATGCACAAAATCCCTCATTAGATACTTACCAAAAAATTCTACAGTTAAGATAGGAGTACAATAAAATCATTTCAGATGAATTAAGTAAATCATTCCTCTTCATTAAACAGATAATACCTCCACATAAATTGCTTGCGAGGCAGTTACGTAAATTAGAAAGTGATAAGACAATTCATAAGATCAAGACAAAGCATGGAGCACAATATATTTCATTCAAGGATATAAACAACTGCTTTAAGGAATTCTATTCAATTCTATACTCCTCAGATCCCTGTATTGACTTACAAGCTATGGATAAATTTCTAAATAAATGTAACCTTCCCTCTCTTACTCAGGATGAGCGTGATTCCCTTAATAAGGATATATCTTTAGGAGAGTTAAAAGGCACAATAAATTCCTTATAGAGTGGTAAAACTCCAGGCCCGGATTAATTATATCAAAAATTTAGTGATTCCCTCTCCCCTTACCTGCTCAGAACATTTGAGGAGGCATCAGTGAATGGATTGCCACCAAGATTCAATGAAGCAATCATAACTGTTATTCCCAAAAAAAGGTAAAAATACAGAGGAGGTCGAAGGATACAGACCGATTTCTCCCCTTAATGTCGATCAGAAGATACTGTCAAAAACCCTCGCAAATAGATTTGGTAGATTAATCAGTGGTCTAATTCATGCTGAACAGAACGGCTTTATTCCAGGCAGAAATGTCTCGAAATACTAGGCGTCTCTTTAGTATAATGCACCACCCCAAAACTATGCAAGAGATTGGTGATAATCTCTCTCAATGCTGAAAAAGCCTTTGACCGAGTGGAACGGCACTATCTTTTCGCAGTGTTAGAAAAATTTGAAATAGGTGATACATTTATAGATTGGATTAAGATTTTGTATAAAAGTCCTACAGCACAGGTATTAACCAATAATACATTGTCTGGTCCCTTTAAACTTCAAAGAGGGACCAGGCAAGGCTGCCCCCTTTCTCCTCTTTTATTTGCATTGACCGTGGATCCTCTTGCTCAAGTCATTCGTTCTGACCCTTCTATTCATGGCTTTAACACCTTAAATGCAGCCAATAAAATATCTTTATATGCAGATGATATTCTGCTATATATTACCAAAGCCCATGTGAGTTTGCCGGTTATTCTGGACACTATAAATGTTTTCGGGAGTTTTTCGGGGTTTAAAATTAACCTAAATTAAAGTGAGCTTATGCCTATTGGACTAAAAGATTTGTCTGCGATACAATCTTCTCCATTAAAGTTTCGATGGAAAAATGTACTTATCTTGGAATTGTTGTTAACATTAAATATTCCTCGCTCTTAAAGGCCAATTTTACCCCTTTGATTTCCAAATTGCAAGCGAATATTCAATTTTGGAGAGCACTGCCGATTTCTCTGTTCGGCAGAATAAACGCAATTAAAATGGTATTTTTACCACAAATATTATATGGATATTATAATTATATATATATATTTTCCAGAATGTTCCAATCTTTCTGCCTAAATCCTTCTTTAGACAGTTGGATTCAATTATCCTTCCGTTTTTGTGGGGATACAAAAAAAAAAAAAAAAATCAAAGAATTAAGAAGGCACATCTCTGTAAACCTACACAAGAGGGAGGTCTGGCATTTCCTGACTTTCGTCTTTATTATTGGGCTTCTCACATCAGACACATTTCAATGTGGTTGGATGATCATATTGTTCCTCCAGATTGGCTCCAAATAATTTGTCCGGGAGCGGTGATTCTCTCTCTCCTATAACTCTAAATCATTCTATCTTTAACAGTAATATCATAATTGGGAATATATGTCAGATCTGGAAACAGATAAAAGAACATTTCAAGATAAAGTCCCTTTCATTTCTAACTCCTATTACTAGGAATCCATCACTTATGCCATCAAGATTAGATGGGACCTTTTTTGAAGAATTGGGTATACGTACTATAGGAGATCTTTTCTTTGATGGGGTTCTGGCATCCTTTAGTCAACTGCAACAGAAATTTAAACTTCCACAGAGTCATTTTTTTAGTGTTCTGCAGATTATAAATAATATACGTGCTCATACATCTTCATTGGATACTACATCACCCTCAATTATTGATAAATGTCTTGATCAGTGTAAAGTAAAAAGACATTATTGACTATATATAACTTGCTGCAATCCTTTAACTCTCCCTCTACAAGATTTCTTAAGGAGGACTGGGAGAAAGAACTAGGAGAGAAAATTTCTGAGGAAACTAGGCAGAGGAGTTTAAAATATATTAATGAACATTCCATTAACTCCAGACATTGTCTTATTCAGTTTAAGGTCATTCACAGACTGCATTATTCAAAAAAGTGACAAATGTAGATCAGTAGATGCTAATTTATCCCATAGTTTTGTTTTTTGCTCCAAAATACAGAGTTATTGGAATGGAATTTTTGATGTGCTTTCAGAAATTTTTAGGGGGCAAATGCAGCCGGACCGGCACTCATCATTCTGGGACTTTCTGAACATATGCATCCATTGTCAGGAGCACAACACAAACTGCTTGCTTCTAGTTTAATTATGGCCAAGAAGTTACTCCTGTTGTTCTGGAAGAAAAAGGAGGCTCCTACTGTCAAGTTATGGCTTGGAGAGATGTCTTCTACTTTACATTTGGAACAAATTAGATACTTGTTGAAGGGAGAATTTGAGCAGTTTGACAAAATCTGGAAATCTTTTCAGGTCAATGTAAAAAAGGTCGGGATGGGATGGTTTGTTTATATTTTATATTTTTTAATAATAATTATTATTATTATTTCGTATTATTGGTAAAGAGACATCTGTAAGATTGTAAATTCATCTTTTTCTTAAATTGTCTTCCAACAAAACTTATTTGACAAAAAAGAAAGAAAAAAAGATGATGTTCAGGTGCTTATGCATTACCAGTGAGAACTCCTTCACCTAACTGAGGTCGGCCCAGAAGACCACCACTGGAGTTGGCAGAGAGTTCTTCTAAGAGGTCATAATCAAAGGGAAGGTACAACCTAAAGCAAATGTTTCTCCATTATGGAATGACATGTCCACTGAACAAGCCAAAAAAGCCTTGATGGATTCAATGAACTGAACACATGTGCTAAGCTCAACCAGATACAGGCAGGGACAAACCCAAACCCAATTATCCACCTGCCGGACCAAGCTACATGTATCTGATTGGACTAGGTGTTCTACAGATGCATACAAAGCGACAAAATGGACTTGGCACCGTGAATGCCTAATAGTGACCACACAGAAACTATTATGAGTTGCTCGCTTGGCCAGAGAGCGGTCTGTAAGGTGGGGTGCCAATGTGTTTGCATTCAAAGGCAAAGAGCATATGTATGATCTTTGAGAAAATCAACATATGAACTTACTCACAATTAGCAACTCTTCCTGAGGCACCAAGTCAAGTCAAGTCAATTTTATTTGTAACACACATTTCACAACACATGTTGTTTCAAAGCAGCTTTACAGAAGATCAGGCATTAACAGACTATAAAACTATAATGTCAATGAATCATCATTGTGTAATTAGATAAAATACGATTGCTAATCGTGTTTAAAAATAAGTAATTAAATAATAATTGTATTAATAACCCCAGTGAGTAAGCTGAAAGCGACTGTGGCAAGGAACACAAAACTCCACCACACCCTACTGAGCGAAGACTGCAAATTCACACCTCATTGTTGCCCTTCCACATCTGTCCCATTCTCTCCCCTCTCCTCCTCATCCGTTCCCCTTCAGCTCAGAATCACCTCAAACTCACCTAAGAGCTGTATGTAACAAAATATCATATCTGATATATACAAATAATTGAACTAGTGTAACATGTTTGGTATCATTTAAAATGTCTCAGTGTGACTGGTATAGTGTTCTTTATCCCAGGATTGTAAAACTTAATGACAACAATGTTATAAGGTCTTTGCCAAATACTGAATAATTCTGGGAGGTCTATCCCCCTCCTTGAAGGTTTAACACCAGGAAGCCAAGAACCCATTCACCCCCAAATTCTCATTGTTCAAAAATACCATTTGGTACACAATGTGTATTCTGTCTGGATATTTAAGGAAAGCTGGCCCAGAGCTCAGGGTTCTCTGTAGTCAGATGATCCCACAGCTCAATGTGTGTAACTTTAATAATAGGAATCTGCATTCAGATCTCCCATGCTTTGCAATTACATGTAGTGTTCTCAACTGCCAGGTATGTTCTTTGACTGGTTTCTGTAACTTATGCTTCAAATCCTACCTGGCAAATGCATTGTTACATTTTGATTTATTCTGTATTCCTCCAAAATCATTTATATCAATACTGGGTCTTTAAAATAAGTGAAACCGCTCTGGAGGAACCGAGCAGGAGAATACCATTTTAAGTATCACTTATATCATAACTGAAGCTTTAATGTAGGAGGAAGCCACTTAAAGACTATCAGTTTGAATTTCATTAGAAACTGATCAAAAGGTAAATGAATAGAAGAGGATTCAGAGTAATCAATAAATTAAAAGATTAAAATAAAAGAATGATCAGAAAGTAATTAGAGCCTTAATCTAAATTAGAGGTCATCTTAAAATTGGAGTAAGATTGATATAAAATTGGAGTCAGATAAAATTAATAACGGGATTAATTTGTAAAGTGCAAATTATTAACAATAATCGCTTTACTTCAGTGCTCCGAAAAGACAGAACAATGCAGAGACCTTCAAGGGGCAAATCTATATATTTTTAGCAGATTGCCTGCATTTTTACAATAATAATAATGAAATGCATAAAATAGATAATACATCCATCTATTTATGTAGACTAATAAGTAAACAAATAAGGTTATTTTTGTGGGCTGGTTGGTAACATCAAAGTGGTGGCTTGATTGATGTAGACGACGAAGAAAAAATGCCAATAACTGCATGAAAATCTTTGTCTCTAAATCCTATCTGACCTCTCGCCAGCACTACATATGCAGCCTTGCTGTACCATTATCAAATTTGGGAGTAAAGAGCAGATCGCAGTTTTATTGTTGAATGTCCCAAAGGCACATCTTCTAAACGTCTCCTTATTTTGCACTGCGTGATAACACGGTGAATCTTGTAATTTTCAATGATTGCTTGTAATTAGCAGAATCATGCATGGGGCCTCTGCTGTCTTCACTAATCCTGGAAGCTTTCATATTGAGAGAAATGTGTGAAAACAAAATATTACACATGCATGCCTGATTATGGAAGCAGATTGTCTAAAAGAAATTGATTGTTCTGCACAAAATTATTATAAAACAAAATGTAAGTATGTTGTTAATTAGGTCAAATATTTAAGAAAATATTTTATAAAATAATATTAGTGAGGTAAATTACAAATTATTGTAAAGTTATGCACAAATGCATATAATGAAGTTACAATGACGAGCAGCACTATACAGACACATTTCAGCACTGTCACATTCAGCGATTGTCTTAAGTGGCACTTAAGTGTGTCCTCACATGTTTCTTGTTAAGTGCTGTTTTGGGAACCTCTTAACCGCTAAGATCAATCATTATTGGGAAATGAGGCCCTAGTCTTTTTACATGGCAGTCACAAATTGCATGCTGCATAATAGCAGTGAGGCTACAAGGGCTGGGTGATATGAAAGAAACATATTTATGATACTTTTCAAAAAAATTCTCTCCATATCCAATTATATCGGATGCATAATAATAAAACAAAATCTTGGGTAGGCCTAGCCCACCTTTGTCAATCGGTCTATGTAACTGACCACATGATATCGATGAAACGCCTAATGTTATCAGAAGAAGAGCTGCGGCCCTGAATAAACCCCACCTGATCTATATGTAAAAGAGATGTCATAACTTTACTTAATAGGTTAGCCAGAATTTGAGAAAATTTTAACGTGTAGCTGGATCAGGGAAATTGGATTGTAACTCTTACACTAGCTTGGATCTTTGTCTTTCATAAGAATCAGACTGATCAGGGCTTGTGTCATAGTTGGCGGAAGCTTTCTATTCTGAAATGATAGTATATAAATTTTTAACAAATGTGGAGCTAAATCTGTAGAATAAGATCTAAAAAAAACACAACTGGCCCCGGAGACTTGCCTGTAGGTAATCAAGAATCAATCAAGAATCAAGAAAATTCTTTTGCTCAGTCATCAGTTTAGGGAGTGCTAATGGTTCCACAAAATTTCTAATATCTTCATCAGTAGATGTAGACATGGATCTATAGAGATCAAACTACCCAGGCCCCATAAAAGCATTATTAATATCAATGGTCAAGGTAAATATTTCACCACCAGCAGATTTCACTGAGGGAATGGTAGAAAAAGACTCTCTCAGCTTTATATATCTAGCCAGATGTTTTCCTTCTTTGTCCCTCAACTCAAAGTATGAATGTCTTGCCCTGAATAGCCAAAACTTCACCTTTTGTGACAAAATAGTATTATTTGCCATTTCAATCGGGTCAATTCTCTGAGGTCATTAGACGACATTCAGAGCTTCAGCTCTGCCTCTGCACTTTTATTATTTCTTTCCAACTCCACGAGTTCTCATTTCAATGAATGATGCTTACTGTATGATCTGACACCTAAGGACCACTTTAAGTGCCTCCCAAGCCACACCCACAAAGGATACTAAGGACCAGTTGATCTCCATATAAACATTGATTTCAGCCTTTAGCATTTGATGGAATTCAGGATTTTGCAAAAGGGATACATTAAAGCACTACATAATTTATTTTTCTCCGTATGTGGCAACACCTCTAAACTCACCATAAGCAGGCTGAAAGCCAGGGACTAAATTTGGCCAGTGAGGTGAAAGAGATTCAGCATCAAATGTTGAACATACCGGCAATGCTGACGAAGGTCGTTGCTGATTTGGAGGATCTTGCTTTAATTCGTCAATCGATCAATGCCATGGAGATAAAATTCAGGTGGTTACAAGTTGAGAAACTGATCGATTATCTGGAGTCAACGGAGAGGGAATGGAACAGGGTGTATCAAATCTCACCAGTTTATGACACAAAAAGTATTAAAACTAGCAAAGTGTGCAGTGCTTGCAGTTCATGAGTCCAAACCTCGTAAGTTCTTCTTTATGGGAGTACAATGGTGCTGAAAATGTGTCTTCTTACGTCACAAAAATGAACTGAAACTCAGCGAATACTTATCACACAAACATATGTCTAAAGAAAGCTTAAATGTAATCTGTATGAAACAAAGCAATGTACAGTTTCTCCTGGCTCAGCTAATTATCCCTAATGTGATCACACCCATGTGCAGAGGGTGCTATTCATACCGTAATGTGCTGAGGCGATCAATGCAAATGGTAAACGCCCCTGCGGCAAGTTTTATATATATATATATATATATATATATATATATATATATATATATATATATATATATATATATATATATATATATACACTACCGTTCAAAAGTTTGGGGTCACCCAAACAATTTTGTGTTTTCCTGAAAAGTCACACTTATTCACCACCATACGTTGTGAAATGAATAGAAAATAGAGTCAAGACATTGACAAGGTTAGAAATAATGATTTGTATTTGAAATAAGATTTTTTTTACATCAAACTTTGCTTTCGTCAAAGAATCCTCCATTTGCAGCAATTACAGCATTGCAGACCTTTGGCATTCTAGCTGTTAATTTGTTGAGGTAATCTGGAGAAATTGCACCCCACGCTTCCAGAAGCAGCTCCCACAAGTTGGATTGGTTGGATGGGCACTTCTTGCGTACCATACGGTCAAGCTGCTCCCACAACAGCTCAATGGGGTTCAGATCTGGTGACTGCGCTGGCCACTCCATTACCGATAGAATACCAGCTGCCTGCTTCTGCTCTAAATAGTTCTTGCACAATTTGGAGGTGTGTTTAGGGTCATTGTCCTGTTGTAGGATGAAATTGGCTCCAATCAAGCGCTGTCCACTGGGTATGGCATGGCGTTGCAAAATGGAGTGATAGCCTTCCTTATTCAGAATCCCTTTTACCCTGTACCAATCTCCCACCTTACCAGCACCAAAGCAACCCCAGACCATTATATTACCTCCACCATGCTTAACAGATGGCGTCAGGCATTCTTCCAGCATCTTTTCATTTGTTCTGCGTCTCACAAACGTTCTTCTTTGTGATCCAAACACCTCAAACTTGGATTCATCTGTCCACAACACTTTTTTCCAGTCTTCCTCTGTCCAATGTCTGTGTTCTTTTGCCCATCTTAATCTTTTTCTTTTATTGGCCAGTCTCAGATATGGCTTTTTCTTTGCCACTCTGCCCTGAAGCCCAGAATCCCGCAGCCGCCTCTTCACTGTACATGTTGACACTGGTGTTTTGCGGGTACTATTTAATGAAGATGCCAGTTGGGGACCTGTGAGGCGTCTGTTTCTCAAACTAGAGACTCTAATGTACTTATCTTCTTGCTCAGTTGTGCAACGCGGCCTCCCACTTCTTTTTCTACTCTGGTTAGAGCCTGTTTGTGCTGTCCTCTGAAGGGAGTAGTACACACCGTTGTAGGAAATCTTCAATTTCTTAGCAATGTCTCGCATGGAATAGCCTTCATTTCTAAGGACAAGAATAGACTGTCGACAGTGCTTTTCCTTCAAAAATAAGGACATTTCAATGTGACCCCAAACTTTTGAACGGTAGTGTGTATATATATATATATATATATATATATATATATATATATGTATATATATGTATATATATATATAATATATAATATATATATATATATATATATATATATATATATGTATATTTTTTTTAATTATTATTTTTTTTTTTTTTAGGGCTGTCAATTTAACGCGTTAATTCAGTGCGATTAATTTTACAAAAAATAACGCATTAAAAAAATCTACCCAATTAATCGCATGCCCCCGGACCATAATAAGGAAGATTCCTGAGAAACACAAGCTTGTAGTACCACCTATTTACTCCAGAGGGTAAACAGTATGCTGTATGAGCAATGCGCAGTTTTTACAGTGAAGAAAACACTTCAGTAGGCAGAACAACACAAATGCATTACATTCTTGCGTTCAAAACACTCGAAGGCACGCAAATGTGATCTAAGGGATCTCAAGATGTGTTTAAAGATTGAGTATTAAACTATATTTAACTTGACACAGTGACCTAAACATTTTGTTTATGACGCAACACACAACCGAGGCGTCTGACGTAGGTGTAAATTGACGGGTCCTTAAACAAGCCCTCATAATAAATCTCCAACTGATTGATAAATTCACTTGTGAAATGGATTGCTGTGAACTGTGTGCCAATGATTGACATATGATCAATAATATGGTAGTAAACAATACATTGTATTCTAAAGCTGCTTTTTGTATAGCCTTATCACTGATTAACTCTTCTGCTACAGGAATGTAGAGCATTTTAATTATCTGAAAATAAATATATATATATATATATATATATATATATATATATATATATATATATATATAAATTTAATATTTAAAGATAACTATGTATAATTAGATATTGATACAAGTATGTATAATCTTTATATATTGAGTTATCTTTATATGATGGGCTTTCTCAACAAATCCGGAGACCATGTCCCTAATCTGGACACCATGTAATTAATTCGATTAAAAATTTTAATTGATTGACAGCCCTTAAACACATACATACATACATACATACATACAGGTGCTGGTCATATAATTAAAACATCATCAAAAAGTTGATTTATTTCAGTAATTCCATTCAAAAAGTGAAACTTGGATATTATATTCATTCATTACACACAGACTGATATATTTCAAATGTTTATTTCATTTAATTGTGATGATTAAAACTGACAACTAATGAAAATCCCAAATTCAGTATCTCGGAAAATTTGAATATTACTTAAGACGAACACAAAAAAAGGATTTTTAGAAATGTTGGCCAACTGAAAAGTATGAACATGAAAAGTATGAGCATGTACAGCACTCAATCCTTAGTTGGGGCTCCTTTTGCCTGAATTACTGCAGCAAATGCGGCATGGCATGGAGTCGATCAGTCTGTGGCACTGCTCAGGTGTTATGAGAGCCCAAGTTGCTCTGATAGTGGCCTTCAGCTCTTCTGCATTGTTGGGTCTGGCGTATCGCATCTTCCTCTTCACAATACCCCATAGATTTTCTATAGGGTTAAGGTCAGGCGAGTTTGCTGGCCAATTAAGAACAGGGATACCATGGTCCTTAAACCAGGTACTGGTAGCTTTGGCACTGTGTGCAGGTGCCAAGTCCTGTTGGAAAATGAAATCTGCATCTCCATAAAATTGGTCAGCAGCAGGAAGCATGACGTGCTCTAAAACTTCCTGGTAGACAGCTGCGTTGACCTTGGACCTCAGAAAACACAGTGGACCAACACCAGCAGATGACATGGCACCCCAAACCATCACTGACTGTGGAAACTTTACACTGGACTTCAAGCAACGTGGATTCTGTGCCTCTCCTCTATTCCTCCAGACTCTGGGACCTTGATTTCCAAAGGAAATGCAAAATTTACTTTCAGAGAACATAACTTTGGACCACTCAGCAGCAGTCCAGTTCTTTTTGTCTTTAGCCCAGGCGAGACGCTTCTGACGCTGTGTCTTGTTAAGGCTTGACACATGGAATGCGACAGCTGAAACCCATGTCTTGAATACGTCTGTGCGTGGTGGTTCTTGAAGCACTGTCTCCAGCTGCAGTCCACTGTTTGTGAATCTCCCCCACATTTTTGAATGGGTTTTGTTTCACAATCCTCTCCAGGGTGCGGTTATCCCTATTGCTTGTACACTTTTTTCTACCACATCTTTTTCTTCCATTCGCCTCTCTATTAATGTGCTTGGACACAGAGCTCTGTGAAAAACCAGCCTCCTTAGCAATGACCTTTTGTGTCTTGCCCTCCTTGTGCAAGATGTCAATGGTCGTCTTTTGGACAGCTGTAAAGTCAGCAGTCTTCCCCATGATTGTGTAGCCTACAGAACTAGACTGAGAGACCATTTAAAGGCCTTTGCAGGTGTTTTGAGTTAATTAGCTGATTAGAGTGTGGCACCAGGTGTCTTCAATATTGAACCTTTTCACAATATTCTAATTTTCTGAGATACTTATTTTGGGGTTTTCATTAGTTGTCAGATATAATCATCAAAATTAAAAGGAATGAACACTTGAAATATATCAGTCTGTGTGGAATGAATGTATACATTATACAAGTTTCACTTTTTGAATGGAATTACTGAAATAAATCAACTTTTTGATGATATTCTAATTATATGCCCAGCACCTGTATGTATTATATGTATTTTATATATATATATATATATATATATATATATATATATATATATATATGTATGTATATACACACACACACATACACTCACCTAAAGGATTATTAGGAACACCATACTAATACTGTGTTTGACCCCCTTTCGCCTTCAGAACTGCCTTAATTCTACGTGGCATTGATTCAATAAGGTGCTGAAAGCATTCTTTAGAAATGTTGGCCCATATTGGTAGGATAGCATCTTGCAGTTGATGGAGATTTGTGGGATGCACATCCAGGGCACGAAGCTCCCGTTCCACCACATCCCAAAGATGCTCTATTGAGTTGAGATCTGGTGACTGTGGGGGCCATTTTAGTACAGTGAACTCATTGTCATGTTCAAGAAACCAATTTGAAATGATTCGAGCTTTGTGATATGGTGCATTATCCTGCTGGAAGTAGCCATCAGAGGATGGGTACATGGTGGCCATAAAGGGATGGACATGGTCAGAAACAATGCTCAGGTAGGCCGTGGCATTTAAACAATGCCCAATTGGCACTAAGGGGCCTAAAGTGTGCCAAGAAAACATCCCCCACACCACCACCAGCCTGCACAGTGGTAACAAGGCATGATGGATCCATGTTCTCATTCTGTTTATGCCAAATTCTGACTCTACCATCTGAATGTCTCAACAGAAATCGAGACTCATCAGACCAGGCAACATTTTTCCAGTCTTCAACTGTCCAATTTTGGTGAGCTCTTGCAAATTGTAGCCTCTCTTTCCTATTTGTAGTGGAGATGAGTGGTACCCGGTGGGGTCTTCTGCTGTTGTAGCCCATCCGCCTCAAGGTTGTGCGTGTTGTGGCTTCACAAATGCTTTGCTGCATACCTCGGTTGTAACGAGTGGTTATTTCAGTCAAAGTTGCTCTTCTATCAGCTTGAATCAGTCGGCCCATTCTCCTATGACCTCTAGCATCAACAATGCATTTTCGCCCACAGGACTGCCGCATACTGGATGTTTTTCCCTTTTCACACCATTCTTTGTAAACCCTAGAAATGGTTGTGCGTGAAAATCCCAGTAACTGAGCAGATTGTGAAATACTCAGACCGGCCCGTCTGGCACCAACAACCATGCCACGCTCAAAATTGCTTAAATCACCTTTCTTTCCCATTCTGACATTCAGTTTGGAGTTCAGGAGATTGTCATGTGATTGGTTGATTAGATAATTGCATTAATGAGAAATTGAACAGGTGTTCCTAATAATCCTTTAGGTGAGTGTATATATATAAAAAATCTATTTATCTGAAATAGAAAACTTCTATAACATTACACACTACCATTCAAATGTTTGGGGTCAGTAAGAATTTTTTTTTAAAGAAATTAATACTTTTATTTTATATAGACAGTAAAGACATTTATAATGTTATAACAGCTTTCTATTTCAGACAAATGCAGTTTGTTTTGAACTTTCTATTCATCAAAGAATCCTGAAAAAAATCATTATATATTATGTATATGCCCTATATATATATATATATATATCTATATATATATATATATATATATATATATATATATCAGATTTTACATTTTATTCTGTTCCCAGGGGAGGGGTCTTTGTCTCCTCGGGTGTGAATCACATCAATATTCATGATCATTCACGCCTCTTCGCATATGGCCTTTCTAACACTAAAAGTGTCTTATAAAAGTTAAATGACTAAATTAGTTTTTTGTGAATGAGTGATCAGGATGGTTTTTACATTTTTGTAGCAAAAACTCTAGGCTACAAGATCTGGTTCTCAAAAGTCTTGTGAACAAATGTTTAGTATGTGTTATATGGCCTTATTTCAGTGACTTAGTTTTTTTTTAAACATGTATAAATGTTATTTTCTCAAAAATACAAACATGTACATAAATGTTGCTTACATATTATTGTAGCCCAGTTTGTGTTGAATACAATTTTATCAGACATTAATATGTTTTTACGCAACTGGAAAAAGCACATGTCAAGACATGTCAAAACTTCTCCATGTTAAATTAATCAGTTAGAAAAAAAAATGAAACTACAGTTAAAAATTTATATAGATATATTCTCTGAATGGTGTTTCATGATACTGTCACCACATTTAGACAACATTATGCCAAGACATCGAAGATGCTAAATTGCAAACAGATTTTTAAATATCGAACAATGGCGATTCACTAAATTAATGGCAAAAATAGGGAAACAGGAAGTGTCTCAATACTCTGTGTGCATTGTGTCATTTAGATTAAAATTGAGTTGTATGTTTTTTCTTGGGGGCTAATCACATGGACTTGGCTTTTAAATTGTTTAAACACTGCTGATGGAAAATTTTGTAGGTTTGCAGTTTTCAAACTGGAATGGTGGCATATATATATATATATATATATATATATATATATATATATATATATATATATATATATATATTACTCATTGTATGATTAGAGTCCAATTTACATTAATGTTCAATTTTTGTTGTGTCCATCATGTATTGTTTTCTGAAAGCCACCGAGTGCAAATGGACCCATGGTGCTTGGGCCCGTCATCACTGCTTGCAGCTATATTTAGGGCCCGAGCACCAATGGCGCGAGGACCCTAATGTTCTTCAAGGTGTTTATTATTTCCCCCCCCCAAATGAATCACATTTATTTGAGGGTCGAAACATACTCAAAAACTCATGAAACTTTGCACACTTATCAGAAGTGGAGAAAAAGTACACTTGATATGGGTGCCAATACCTAAAAAAAAAGTCTCTTGGACCCATGCCCTAAACTCAACAGGAAGTCCGACATTTTGATTTGTCTCTTAAATTTTTGCTCAGTTTTTGCCATTTCCAGGCCCCGTACTTTTAGGAACTCCTCCTAAAGATTTCATCAGATATACTTCATATTTGGTTACTCTAATCTAAAGGCCTTGATGATGCTAAATTTCAAAACTTTTGAGTTTTCACTGCACGGCGAGGCTGTGACAGTCTGACAAAATTTTATGTTTTGCTATGAAAAATGAAGTTGTTATAACTCACACATACAATGTCCAATCTGCCCCAATCTATACATGCTTCATAAGAGTCCCGGCCTGAACACCTGAACTGCCAATATTCAGTTATAGTCATAGTGCCACCTTCTGGCAACAGCAAATGATGTGTTTTACACTGTGATACACTCTTAACAAGATTTAAGTGCTAAGAAATGCTAAAACAAATTGGAGTGACATTCCCCTGGCACAGCAGCCAGAGCGTTCATCGGTGCTTGCAGATTTAATTATTATTATTATTATTATTATTAAGACCCAAGCACTGAAAGTGCGGAGCCCTATTTCAGGGATGGGAGCTCGTCCTAAACTGTAGCGCCAGCAACTGGTGAAAGGAAGTGTGTCACTTTAATAGTGTTGTCATGGCAGTGGATTAAATTACATGAAGTTGTAGTCAAATTGGAATGGTGGCATATATCTATTACACATTGTATGTTTAGGGTCCATGTTTACATTAATGTTGAGTTGTTGCTGTGTCCATCATGCTTTGTTTTCCGAAAGCCACCGAGTGGAAATGGACCCATGGTGCTTGGGCTCGTACTTTAACAAACTCCTCCTTGAAATTTCATCAGATCTACTTCATATTTGGTTATTCTAATCTAAAGGCCTTGACAATGCTAAATTGCAAAGCTTTTGAGTTTTCACTGCATGGCGTGACCGTGACGGTCTGACAAAGTTTGATGTTTCACTATGAAACAGGAAGTTGTTATAACTCATACATACAATGTCCAATCTGCCCCATAATGTTTGATAATAGTCCCAGCCTGAATACATCTATGTGCCAATATTCAGTTATAGTCATACTGCCACCAACTGGTAACAGCCAATTCCAGGTCTTGTACTTTAACAAATTCCTCCCAGAGGTTTAATCAGATCAACATTATATTTAGTCAGTCTTAATCTAAAGGCTTTGGTGATGTTAAATTGCACAGCCTTTGAGTTTGTTGAAGGGCGTGTCCGTGGCAGCCTGACAAATTTCTACATGAAACGAGTCACATTTTTTAGGCCTAAACATGCTTGAAAACTCATGAAAGTTGCCACGTATACAGTAGGTTACCCCATATGACTCTACCCTCCCTAGCAACAGGGCCAAGCTGGTTGCTTAGGAGACCTGGCTGGAGTCACTCAACACGCCCTGGATTCGAACTGGTAACTCCAGGGGTGGCAGTTAGCATCTGGATTCGAACTGGTAACTCCAGGGGTGGCAGTTAGCATCTTTACTCGCTGAGATACCCAGGTCCCCCATTAATTTTCTTAAATACATTTAAGCAACATTGTCAAAATTGTTATGTTTTTTCTACTCAAATGCATATGTCATCCAATAAAGAGTTAGGTCAGAGGCAGTGTTGGGTAGATTACTTGTGAATTGTAATCAGGGACTGATTACAAATTACATGACAAAAATGCAATCAGTAACGGTGGCACACCCTTGCAAAAGGATTTTTGAATTTGAAATTAATTAATTCGGGCGCCAGGTAGAATTAAATCTACCACACATGATTTAAACCAGGATAGCTCATAAGCCACCAGTTACACAAAAACTAGAGGTATGCAAAAACTCCTACACAAAACATTCCACAAAAAAAAAAGATTCAGTGTAAATATTTATATTCGTCTTTTAACAAAACAAACAAGAAAAATAATATTTCCCCATAACAGAGGTTTGGTACATTACAGATCACAATGGATGGAGGTCGGGTGGTGTAGGCTTGCATTAATCAATAGTCCATGATTCCAAAAAGTCAATTTCACACCCAATATAAAATGCAAAATATAGCGCAAGATATCGCACTTATTACATGTAAATCGTCACACTCAAAAAATAATCATACAAAAAACAGGAACAAAACAAAAGCGCTCGCTCTGAGCATGTCTTGAATGAGTTTGGGGTGAATGATTGTAAATGCTCGTGTGTGCGTGCATGCGTGTTTGTTTGTTAGTTTGTTAGTTTGTTTGTTTGTTTGTTTGTGTGTGTGTGTGTGTGTGTCGTTATGTACGTCTGTCTCGGACATGAATGCACAACGCCACAATGGAAGACTTTAGGCTGGAGTTTGGAGTGAGTACCTGAGGTAAGCGAGCTTTAAGAACAGTCAACGCGCTGCGGCTGGTGTCTGAAGGTTCCAAAGATACGCAATGAAAATCCCCTTTGGCACGTTCCCTCTGTTGACCAACTCGAAACAGCGTGCGCTGCAGGTTCACCACATAAGTGACCTGACTCGACCAGCTTCACCCGTAATGTTCACTTCCACACAGATCCTTAGTAGCAGGCGAAAGACCCATGCAGTGGACGAAGAGTAACCCCAGCCGCAACTGTCTGTCCTGCTGCCTTTACGTTTACCGCCCCCTCTGTCTATTTCCTTACCGCTTCCATTTCATACCCTCTGCGTCATCCTTTGTCTGTCTCCTGATTGGTCAACCTCATTTCATTCATGTGTTTGTGATTAAAGGTGCGGGTTCGTCCCGACATCGTCACATACATTTAAGCAACATTGTCAAAATTGTTATGTTTTTTCTACTCAAATGCATATGTCATCTAATAAAGAGTTAGGTCAGAGGCAGTGTTGGGTAGATTACTTGTGAATTGTAATCAGGGACTGATTACAAATTACATGACAAAAATGCAATCAGTAACATAATCTTTTAAATTACATTTTTTGGGTAATCTAATTCTATTACTTTGGATTACTTTCAACCTAATTCTATTTTATTTTATATTCTAAAAGATCAGAGTTCCACCGAGTCACACAAGGAACAATTGTGTCAAGTTGTATGTAGTGGACTCCATTGCATCTGCAGCTACAAAAGCAATGGGCTTTGTTCAATATTGTTGCACATTTTGCAGTTTATCTATTGTGTACCCTTTGGGCAGGACTTTTGTTAGATAGCATCCACTAGATCTTTTGAAGCAATTGATTTCAATGTGTGTACTGTACACCATTGGTGAGGTAGAAATATATTTCAAACAGATCTAGTTAATTTTAAGTGCATAAAACAATAGAACATTACATGAACAAAGAGTAATGAACATCAAATCAACAGTAATGACATTGCTACGTGAAAGCTAACAGCTCAAATCTCTGACACGTTTACATTTAACCCTTACTACTTCGTAATAGTCCATCACCTATTCCTTAGTTGAGGTGCATATATTACTGCTGTAACATAAAAGGAGCAAATGCTCAAAATGTTAATCTTGTGAGAGTGCTTCAGTGTGTGAATGATGCCTTGTTTGTTAATATGTAATCACGTAATCTATAAAAAAGCAATTATGGTCTGATTCCGAGTACTATAAAATTGTATTTAGTCCAATTAAAAGTACTTGATTTTTGTAATGTGATTGTAATCCAATTACATGTACTCCAGTACTGGTCAGAGGTAATTCAAAAGTAATCAGATTAGATTACTCGAAAAAATATTATCCAAGATCTTGTTACTGACTACAATTTAAATTATGTAATTTATGATCAGTACTGGATTACAATTCATCCTAATCTAACCATGGCTATAGAGTACATTCAGATATAAGAATATTTAATATACATTACCTTTTCCCCTCCATTTCACAAACGTACCGCAACACGGGTTTCCAATCAAAACATCCATCTTCGTGTTTTAGCCATTTTTCAATTTCTCTGCGATTGTTGTCTGTGAAATCAGACAGCACGATCTCTTCATAGAAGTCGCACGCGCTTATGACGCTGTGGATAGTCGGTCCGCTCCCCACATCAATCAGTCTCTGGCCTTTGTGTTTCCCTTTAAATAGAACAACCATTAAAAAGAAAATTATCGGAAAATGTATTAGACGATGGCATTTCAGAGTTTTTAGACTGGGATAGCTAGAGACTGCGTACCCGTTGAAAAGGTTCGGCTAAGGCATCTTAAAACGAAAGAAAGAAAATCTTTCTCGTCAGAGTGTCCACGAGGACAGGAATAAAAGTTCTGAACATATGCGCGCGAGTCAAAATGCCCCTGATAGAACTCTCCTTCTGTGAAGTTTACGCATTCACTCATAATGACAACAACTGTTTATTTAAAATGCAATTAAACACTACTGAGTATAGACGTCCTTGGTGGCTGGGCAGGGTAAAAGTGCAAAATGCGCATTGCATTTTCCAGACACAGGGGCGGATATTGGGTAATCTGTGAGCGCTTAACAATTACGCAAGTCTGGGGGGAAAAAAAATTAAAAACGTTTAAAAACGTTTAAAAACGTTTATATATATATATATATATATATATATATATATATATATATATAGGCCGGACCTAATTGTCACAAGGTTACAAGTTCACAATCCAGGCGTGGTCATGGGATTGAGATTTAGTGGACTGTTTTATTACGATTGTTTTCTTGTTAAGGACTGTCCCTAAAACAGCCCATTTGGAGTTTGACACTACACTTTGTAATTGGCCTGTGAAGAACATGGATCCCAACAACTCTGCGTACTTTTTGAAAAGAAATACTTAGGGTAGGAAATATTTTCTGGCAAAGCATGCACTGATCAAAATAAGTCAAAAAAATCAAAGAGATGCAAGACCAATGCTGATCAACACAGTATGAAATGTGACAAAGACACGTCAAAATGTAAACATCACAGCTTTTAATAATACTAATAAAAAACATCTAACATCTGCAATACAAATGATAATTTACAAGTATTTCTGATATCTCCGTTTATGGTAATTATTGTCAGTTTAATAATAAAGAGCCATATACAAAGATGATAAAAATGTAATTAAAAATTTAAGTTTAATACTGGCTATATATTTGTTACAACAATAATTTGTTACATTATTGTCCTGGTCACAAAAAGGTTTGGCTCTTTATAATGCAAACATGTGCATAATTTTATAGCCCTGTTAAATTGGCAATCACATTTTTAAAAGCTTTCACAAAAAAATAAATATATATCCTTCATCTGTTTTTTTCCAATCATATACAGTTATATATTCTTCATTCTCCTGCATCTTATGTTATTTCACGTACACAAGTGTCAAGTATTTGAGAAAAGTAGGTTCAAAATATTCCCTTTTAAATTTACCATTTGATCAGGAATCAGTTGCTGCTACTGAATGGAAATACTTGCTATAATTCATTTGATATAAGTGCACAAAAATAAAAAAATGTTTCTTTTGATGCAGAGTAATTTACATAAACAATTTCAGAGAGTGACTAGACCAAAAATAAGACAAAACAGTTTGTTGGTTCAGTGTTGTCAGTAGTTCTTCCTGGACTTATAGAAATTGCCCTTTACTGCTCAAGTGTCATGGAAGTAAAAATTTCAGTGCCTGAATCTACGCAGCAGTGCAACTTCTATGAGCAAGGCCACAGTGTTTTAGAAATTTGAGTCAAGTAACCAATCTATGCAGTATTTTTGTCAAGTATCAACAAAATCTTGTGATTCAACTGACAAATGCATTTGAAATATTTAGAGGAAAAAAACATTACATTATTTACACGAGATTGTACAATTCCCTTGCCGTTTAAACACAAAACAACATAACACATTTAAAAGTGCACTAAAGCTGTTGTTTACTTAACATTAAAAAAAAAAAAAAGTTATTCCTAAATTGTACAATTAAAGTATATTTCTAAGCTTGTAAAATAACCATGCTTGCACAAGTACAGTGTGATTAGCACACATGAGAGCGCTTGCCACCAATGATAAGAATACCAAGTTCCATAAGAATTTACTCTACAAAGCACAAGAAAAATTGTCATTGAAACAAGTGAAGAGTTCTTATGTTGAATAGTCCAGATATAGTACAGTATATGCTCTGCAGATTCATATTGATGATGTTGATAACAATTATAGTCAATAAAAATAAACTTCCTGCTACTAATCCAGACATTTCTTCATGGATCATTTTGAGGAACAATGTCAGCTCTAAGCATTAACAGCTTCTATTTCGTTGGAATGCCTTTAGAAGGGGGCCTAGTCAAGACCACTACATCTTGAGTTTGAAGAGCATGCCATGGGC
The DNA here is from genome assembly GCA_032164185.1 of Moxostoma hubbsi. NCBI lineage: Eukaryota > Metazoa > Chordata > Actinopteri > Cypriniformes > Catostomidae > Moxostoma > Moxostoma hubbsi. Next base: position 27,098,213 of record JAVLUX010000006.1, read on the forward strand.
CCTCTCTTGTTCCTCAGACTTTGTCTCCCATCTTCCAAATTGCAGAGGGATTTAAGTCTATTTTTGCCCTGTTGTGAGGAAAACATTGCAAGTTAGAACAACAAAGAGGACATGCAGAGCATCTGGAAAGTATTCACAGCGCTTCACTTTTCCCACATTTTTTTTTTTGTTACAGCCATATTCCAAAATGGATTAAATTAATTATTTTCCTCAATTCTATAAACATTACCCCATAACGACAACGTGAAAGAAGTTTGTTTGAAATCTTTGCAAATTTATTAAAACAAAATAAATAAATAAATAAATAAAATGTACATAAGTATTCACAGCCTTTGCTCAATATTTTATTGAAGCACCTTTGGCAGAAATTACAGCCTCAAGTCTTTTTGTGTATGAGTCTACAAGCTTGGCACACCCATTTTTGGGCAGTTTCTCCCATTCTTCTTTGCAGGACCTCTCAAGCTCCATCAGGTTGGATGGGGAGCGTCAGTGCACAGCCATTTTCAGATGTTCAATTGGGTTCAAGTCTGGGCTCTGGATGGGCCACTCAAGTACATTCACAGAGTTGTCCCGTAGCCACTCCTTTGTTATCTTGGCTGTGTGCTTGGGGTCGCTGTCCTGTTGGAAGATGAACTGTTGCCCCAGTCCAGAGCACTCTGGAGCAGGTTTTCACCAAGGATGTCTCTGAACATTGCTGCATTCATCTTTCCCTCAATCCCGACTAGTTACCCAGTTCCTGCCGCTGAAAAACATCCCCATAGCACGATGCTGCCACCACCATGCTTGTGTAGGGATGGTTTTGACCAGGTGATGAGCGGTGCCTGGTTTCCTCCAGACATGATGCTTGCCCTTCAGGCCAAATATTTCAATCTTTGTTTCATCAGACCAGAGAATTTAGTTTCTCATGGTCTGAGAGTCCTTCAGGTGCCTTTTGGCAAACTCCAGGTAGGCCGTCATGTGCCTTTTAATGAGGAGTGGCTTCTGTCTGGGCACTCTACCATACAGGTCTGATTGGAGGAGTGCTGCAGAGATGGTTGTTCTTCTGGAAGGTTCTCCTCTCTCCACTGAGAAACGCTGGAGCTCTTTCAGAATGACCATCAGGTTCTTGGTCACCTCCCTGACTAAGGACCTTCTCCACCGATCACTCAGTTTGGCTAGGTGACCAGCTCTAGGAAGAGTCCTGGTGGTTCCAAACTTCTTCCATTTACGGATGGAGGCCACTGTGCTCATTGGGACCTTCAATGCTGCCGAATTTTTCTGTACCCTTCCCCAGATCTGTGCCTCAATACAATCCTGTCTCGGAGGTCGACAGATAATTCCTTAGACTTCATGGCTTGGTTTGTGCTCTGACATGCACTGTTAACTATGGGACTATACAGACAGGTGTGTGCCTTTCCAAGTCATGTCCAATCAACTGAATTTACCACAGGTGAACTCCAATCAAGTTGTAGAAACATCTCAAGGATGATCAGTGGAAACAGGATGTACCTGAGATCAATTTTGAGTGTCATGGCAAAGGCTGCAAATACTTATGTACATGTGATTTTTTTAAATGTTTTATTTTTAATAAATTTGCTAAGATTTCAAACAAACTTTTTACGTTGTCATTATGGGGGTAGTATTTGTAGAATTTTGAGAAAAATAATGAATTTAATCAATTTTGGAATAAGGCTGTAACATAAAATTTGGAAAAAGAGAAGCGCTGTGAATACTTTCTGGATGCACTGTATCTTAAAATTGCTCACCAGCAAAACAGACAACATTATAGATGAGACGAGACTTTTAGAAGAATGGAGACTGTGAAACAGTGGAAACTAACACTTAAAAGATGTGGCTGTGACAATAATAGCAAGACAGACAGGGAGATCCTTAGAACAGGTATCTAGACTATGCTTTTGAAAATGTACCAAAATAAGCTACATATTTAAAGCTATCAGTAAACAAGCACTTTTCAATTGATCAAAAGATGGATATTGTTGAATTTAATTTTAGGGTGCCATGGGTATTTCCCATTACACATGAACAGGATGTTGTATTATTTTCTCCTTATAGGCCCACATAAATTGAAATGCTATTTTATTTAATTCATTCACACTTGAAGACATCCATCTAGTAATCCTAATAAAGCAAACTAATTGGTTTTGGTTAGTGTGAAACACTCGTGTCAGTAGAGATTTGCAAAACTACCAATTTTTCATAATCAAAAGGTTGGTTGGTTGTTTGAACGTTGTTAATAAATGAACAATTAGATTCTGTTCACATGACACAGTTCAGATGCCTTTTAGAGGGGTATACGGATGCAAAGTGCAGCACATCAACATGGTGTCTGACGGTCATTCAACAAATAAAAAGGCTAAATAACTAACATGTTTTACACAAAACAATAAAAAAGAGAGCACAATACAAAGTAGCACAAAATTGCTTATGTGCATCCTGAACACAGAATGCCGTGCTTCAAACCAGAGTGCTTCAGGGCAATCCTCACTGCACATTGAAAAGCACAGAACTGCAAGATAATATTGCGAGTACATATCTAGTTCACGACATCAAGCAGTTTAAACCTTTTTTTTTTTACTATTTATTACTATCAAGTATTTAAGCAGTGTCAGACAGAATCAGCAAAATACTTTAATCTCTCCACAGCGCTTCATAAATATGGACTATTACTCACAGACGAGGATTTAACGTTTAACAGTTATCGTCTTGTAATGTGTTGATTCTGCTTTGTTGTAACAGCACATAAAGACTATACCTAAAGCATTAAGAGAGATGAAACTTCTTACAGAGGGTTTTACTGTGCTGACTGTTATTCACTTTTAAGTTATCATCACACAAAAATGCTCCAAGAAGTTTCATCTCTCACTTATGAGAATTGCGTCTCCCATTTAACCAACGCCACTAAAAATATTGTTAGTAGTTGACCCCACTTATCAACCAGTCAGTTGTTAGACAACTAGTCGACCATACTGGCACATCCCTACATCTCGTTCTCAGGACTATGGACTTGTAGCAGAACAAACATCCAAAAACATGCATCTATCTCATTCGCTTTCTCTCATTCACTCCCACATGCTCAGTCACTCTCTCCATGAGCACACTGACCTGCAATGAACTTTGCTCCAATTAACATAAACATGCTACCCAGAATGTAAAAGCCCAAGGGTACACTACTGAAGATACTATTCTCCTCTGTTGGTTGTCCAGAACACCGGTCCATTTCACGCAAGACAGTGGAAAGAAAGAGAAAACAAGTGGATCAATTAAGCAACTATTGATTTCGTCAAACCTAAAAAACAAGGGGCCTCATTTATAAAGATGTTCATAGAATCTTAAATTTGAACATACAACAATTTCCTGAATGTTCCTACAAATTATTTATAACATGCAGGAGCAGATGTACTGTGGTGGCATGGATACAGGACTTTATTACCTCGAATAATATGGTCGGCGCATCCACTCTCGATCCGTGGATACATCAAGTTTTAAAGCAATAATTCACCCAAAAATGTAAATCCTCCTATCGTTTACTTGCCATTTAGCACCCTACGCATGCGTCAAGCACTAGGAAGTGTAATCGAGCTTGAAATCATGACTGTGCCTTGATACTGCAATGGCAATGTGCTGTTCTCACCCAAAATCGATTAGGTCGCTTAAGACATGGATTAAACCACTGGAGTCATATAGATTACTTTGAAGCTATAAAAAAAGAAATACAAAAATCAAGGCAGCATAAAAGTTTTGGTCACCATTCACTTGCATTGTATGGAACTACAGAGTTGAGATTTTCTTCTAAAAATCTGTGTCCTGTGGAAGAAAGTCATGCATAAATGGGATGGCATGAGTAAATGGAGAATATTTATTTTTGAATGAATTATCCCTTTAACAAATCAAAACAATTTGGCCTGCAGAAGGTGACTTGAATCAATCTGGCCTTCCAATCTAAAATGAGTTTTATACCCCTGCACTACATAACCTTATTAATCATTAGTCATTGTCAGTCACGTAGTTTGTTTCTATTTTCGTCCCGTGTTTCTGCCTTTCCCAGTCCTACCCCAATGATGCTTAATAAGTGTGATCTATTAATTGACCTTAGACTGCCAGTTCAATATGTGAAATATTTTAATTACTTTTCAAAAAGGATATAATTACTGAAACAAGATTGTTTTGATATAGGGAGACCGGGGCTAATTGTCAAAAGGGAGCATTTTAAAGTAACTGAGGTTAAGTCTTATTACACAAATGTGTGGTTTTCTCAAGCAGTGCTTTTTTTAAGCCGGTTTCAAACACCTAGATCAAAATCCTCTTAAATTACAATACATTTTTGTGATTCTTTCAGGGATGATCACATAATTGTTCACATTAAACATATGCAACTGGTTTAAGGCAGGTTCCATTTTGAGAACACCTTGAGGACAAAATGACAATGACAATATGTAAAAAAATAGTAAATAGTTTTTTGCAGCCAAGACATCAAATGTATGTGGTAGGGTTGTAATGGTTCAAATTTCTCACGGTTCGGATCACGATTTCGGTATTTGTCATGTTCAGAATTTTTATTATTATTTATTTTATTTTTTATGAGAAACGCTATGATTATATAGCGTTTACACTAATAAACATGTTGATTTAGTGGTTACTAAAGCTTGTATTTTTATTTGGATTTTGGAAGTAATATATATATATATATATATATATATATATATATATATATATATATAAACTTCCAAATCCAAATAAAAATACAGGCTTTAGTAACCACTAAATCAACATGGTTACTCTCATGGTTATATAATATAGTAAAACCATGGTTACTATATGAAAACTACAGTATTACTGTAGTAAAACCATGGTTAATTGTATCAAAACCATGATTTCTGCTAAGAAAACCCTGGTGACAGTGGTCATGGTAACTTCAGTCATGTTTACTACAATATTACTATAGTAAAACCATGGTTCATTTTCTTTAAGGTCCTGAACTATAAAAGACATTTTCTCTAATTACTAAAACAATATTTTAACTTCATACCTGCACTATTATGCTGCATGCATCAACATAAAGTGCATTTCAAACTCAACTCAAAATATTTTCAAAATTTGGAAGCTGTATATCACTATAGAAGGAACATTGCTATTATTATGGATACAAGAAGGGTCTGGGATGTTGCAGCTCAAGTGTTTTAATCAGAAGCTGACATCACACCTCTTCATCAACAAAGTATGGCAACATAACTTCATGGCAATGAACACCATAAGCATTTTAATTATTGTTTAATGTTTGTCTGAATTAAAAATGGAATGGAGCGTGTACAGTTTCGGCTCACCTGCAGCTCTGTGTGCCACACGTCATCTCTGGGTGATATCGGCATACATGATTAATTATATAATCGATGTATTACCAGTATATGCACTCGCATCGAGCAATGTCTACATACAGTGCCTGATTTGTAAACTGTTTTGACCATCACGGTTGAAATTGACTGCACAAATAAATGTTCCCAGACAGAAGCCTTCTCTATCAGCAGCTTGTTTTCACCGCTTGGCCTTGCCATTTTCAACTAATGTGTGCAGAACAGTGATGTCATCAAGCTGACCCACGTGAAACACAGGCAGAGCGTATCCATTCACAGTTCCATTCAGGTGCATTAGCGGTGGTTGTAACAGTGCGTGTTTATTTGACGCTTTGTTTTCTTCGCCAAACTTTGTGCTCCAGATGCATCATTGAATATTAACCCCAGTGCCAATGCTTACCAAAGCGTGGGTGGCAAACCGTACAGTTCGTGTATCCTGGCTATACAGATATACGATTTAAAATAAACCTACCACCAACTCTGAGAAATATTGTCTGGAGTAAAAAGTGTGACAACTAAAACCGGTCAAGCGAATAAACATTTAGAATCTGTTGATGTTTTTAATAGACAATGCCTTGGTGCTCTGGAGATTGAGATTGTTATTCATTTTTGATGTTACAGTTGAAGTCAGAAGTTTACATCCACCTTAGCCAAATACATTTAATCTCAGTTTTTCACAATTCCTGACATTTATTCGTAGAAAACATTCCCCGTCTTAGGTCAGTTAGGATCACTACTTTATATCAAGAATGTGAAATGTCAGAATAATAGTAAAGAGAATGACTTAATTCAGCTTTTATTTATTTCATCACATTCCCAGTGGGTAAGAAGTTTACATACAGTATTTGGTAGAATTGCCTTTAAATTGTTTAACTTGGGTCAAACATTTTGGGTAGCTTTCCACAAGCTTCTCACAATAAGTTACTAGAATTTTGGCCCATTCCTCCAGACAGAACTGATGTAACAGAGCCAGGTTTGTAGGCCTACATGCTCGCACACACTTTTTCAGTTCTTCACTACAAATTTTCTATCAGATTGAGGTCAGGTCTTTGTGATGGCCACTCCAATACCATGACTTTGCTGTCCTTATGCCAATTTGCCACAACTTTGTATGTATGCTTGGGGTCATTGTCCATTTGGAAGACCCATTTGCGGGTCTTCCCCGCAGCTTCCCTGAGCTTTAACTTCCTGGCTGATGTCTTGAGATGTTGCTTCAATATATCCACATAATTTTGCTTCCTCATGATGCCATCTATTTTGTGAAGTGCACCAGTCCCTCCTGCAGCAAAGCACCCACACAACATGATGCTGCCACCCCCATGCTTCACGGGGTGGTGTTCTTCGGCTTGCAAGCCTCACCCTTTTTCCTCCAAACATAACGATGTTCATTATGGCCAAACAGTTTAATTTTGGTTTCATCGGACCAGGGGACATTTCTCCCAAAAGTAAGATCTTTGTCTCCATGTGCACTTGCAAATTGTAGTCTGGCTTTTTTAATGTCAGTTTTGGAGCAGTGGCTTCTTCCTTGCTGAGCAGCCTTTCAGGTTAAGTGGATATAGATACTAGTCTACCTGTTTCCTTCAGCATCTTCACAAGTTCCATTGCTGTTTTGTTCTGGGAATGATATGCACTTTTCGCACCAACTACATTCATCTCTAGGAGACAGAATGCATCTCCTTCCCGAGCGGCATGATGTACAGATGAACGTGGTACCTTCAGGCATTTGGATTTGCTCCCAAGGATGAATCAGACTTGTGGTGATCCACAATTCTTTTTCTGAGGTCTTAGCAGATTTCTTTTTTTTCCCATGATGTCAAGCAAAGAGGCACGGAGTTTGAAGGAAGGTCTTAAAATACGTCCACAGATACACCTCAGTTTTCTCTAATTAGCCAACCAGAAGCTTATTGCATAACTGCCTAAAGACTTGACATATTCCAAGCTGCTTAAAGGCACAGTTAACTTAGTCCATGTAAACTTCCGACCCACTGGAATTGTGATATAGTCAATGAAACAATCTGTCTGTAAACAATTGTTGAAAAAATTACTTGTTTCATGCACAAAATGTCCACAATGACTTGCCAAAACTATAGTTTGCTAATATCAAAACTGTGGAGTGGTTAAAAAATTAGGTTTAATGACTTCAACCTAAGTGTTTGTAAACGTCTGACTTCAACTGTAAGAATACAAAAATGCATTAAATTATTTTAATATTAGAACAGTAGCAAAATTAGCCTCTCCGTGGAAATGCAACTGCATTGCAAATTCATGGGCATTAGTATTTTGATAATTGACTTAAATTAACTATATCTTGTTGCAATGAAGATTGATATCTTAATTCAGAGGAACAATGCATGGGTGCTTGCTTTAGTATTGCCTCCCCTCATAGTCTCAATGCCACCCACTTGTCACCACATAACGCAATTTCAGTACACACGAAAAAATTTCTAAATGCATCCCAATTTATAAAATCACAATTCTTCTTAAAATCATGCGCACACGAATGAGCGCATGGACAGAATACAATGAAAGCACATGTGCTAGTTAGTAAAAAAAAAAAAAAAAAGGCTTTCAACCATCTATATAGTGATTACCTATGTTTAAAGGGCTGTAAACTATAATCTCTCCACCTCCTTTATCCAAAAATGTGTTTGACATAGCCTCTAAAGTACTGTATATTACAGCTGTCTGTTACTGTATGAGTCTCAACATATTTATTATGGAAACGTGCAGATACTGTAAGTCAATAAATAAATATTGTTACAGCAGAAATCCAAAAGCATTTACATTACGCATGCATAATTAAATATGACCACATTCTGACATGCACTGGAATATTCTTGTTCACGTCTTGCTCACTCATTTAATAAATTCACTAAAAGTAAAGAAATAAAGTCAGTGCGCACTGGCACATCAGAACATGAGCATGAAAAAGGTTTGTACACATGCTTGTCAGTTGACATACCTTCACGTCAATTTCTGCTTAAATAAATCCTGATTTGTTCCTCAGTTTTTGACGTAGGATATTACGTACGTTTAATAAATGAGGCCACGGGTGCTTAATTCTTCTCCTAGAGATCTTCTTTACAGCAATGTTTAGTTCAACCTCAAATCACACACACCCAAATCAGCTAATCAATACCTTTGTGTTCACTTCATTATTATATAATAATGGACGAGACTGTTACAAAACACTGGATAAAGGTAGATCTTTAGAAGGAGGTTCTTGCTTCCCTGTTAGTAAACATAAATCTGTGTACCTGCAAAAGTCTGAAAGTCCATTTCCTCCTGAATTTTGATTCTGGGTCATAACCTCTGGTTATTGGTTACCACAAACCCTACATAATATTTGACTATTGTTGTGGGCCTTTGGTGCTAAATCTTTAGGACATGAAACGTATAAACCTATATATCTAACTGAACATAAATAAATAAATTTCAGATTATCAACAAATTAGATATGTATTTGTAATTTCTTAATTCATAAATAATCAACTTGTAATATGTCTGAATTTACTTTATGTATTGGCTTGGAGACTACATGGAGATTTCTTTGATTAATTGTTTGTTTAGCCATTTAAACCAAAAAGAAGTAAACACACACCATCTCCATTGTTTACTGGCTCTGTGGTTTCCCAGTTCATAGCCCTCTGGACAGCCTTTTTCCAGCGAGCATATCGGAGCTCACTCTCTGCATAGAGCAAAAAACAAATAAATAAAAGTTAAAGTTTTCAGTCAGCACTGAATTGTTGAATTTTCTGGATTCTGTCTCATAATTTTATGGCCTGGAGGAGGCCATTAAGTTTGTCAATCTTTGAACCATGTGTGAAATTAAATCATCTTATGTTTCTGAATGTTATATAATAACACTGTATTGTCCAATGTAGTATGTTACACTTTAGATTCATTTACCCTCTGGGTTGATTTGAGGTTCAAATTTCTCTGAAGTGACCTCTGTGAGATCTTCTGGGTTTAAGCTCCACACACTGACACCCTCTGCTGCTCCTGCTGCCATGGCAGCACCCAGAGCTGTGGTCTCTGGCATGGATGGCTTTACTGCGAATACATTAAACATGGCATTCAAATGACATGCCATACCTACCCATCTGTGACCACCAGTATAATGTTTATGTACATTACGTTCTCTTATTAAGGCATTTAAATTAAAATTTCATCCTTCATGGGTGGTATGACTGTATAGATAATTTGCATCTTACCGACTGGGATACACAGTATGTCGGCCTGCAGCTGCATCAGGAGCCTGTTGGACGTCATGCCTCCATCAACCTGGAGCTGAGACAGATGAATCCCACTATCCTGGTTCATCGCATCCAGAATCTGAAACAAATCGTTTCTCAGCATCTTTAAAAACATTTCTGATAGTCACTAATTTATCTGCAATAATATACTCAAACCTCTACTCAAGACTGTAAAATTAAGAACACATAATCATGCAAAATTAATGCCAAAGCAGAGACATATACCTCCCGTGTCTGGAAGCAGACAGCTTCGAGTGCTGCAAAAGCCAAATGACTCCTATTGGTGAACTGTGTCAAACCACAGATGATTCTGTTACGTGAGAAAGAGAGGTTAATGTAGTACAATTAACATTTTAATGCAGAAGGTACTGCAACTGCATCTTACAAAAATAAAAATGTCTTAACATCATCACTCTCATGATTAAATTTGCATGTAGCATTTTTATGAATCCTTCATTTTCTTTATCCTGCCCAAAATAACTTCTCCCTCAATCCTGTAAAATTAGCCTAAAACACCTAATCAAGGCATACCCAAAGTAAATTTAAAGCTGTTCTTGAACCTTTTGGAGTACATGCATGATTTGTGTCACATTTGAAAGGTGACACTCAAAGTTTTTTCCACAGCAGTCAGAATTACTGTAAGTTCTACTGATTTTGAGTAATAGAAGTTTGAAGACAATGAAATAGAAGTTTGTTTTTCCACCTGAATTTTTTTTGCATACAGATGCCTGCAGATGACAATACCATAAAAAAAATAATATTTTACACATGTTTTACAAAACGTTTTACAAAAGTGCCTTTTGGATACTCTAAAGGACCCTTGGTAACCATGGCCATATACCTAGGATAAAAAGGCTACTACTTTTGAACGCTTCAACGTACAGTCATAATTTTGGGCTCTAATGAAAGATGACATTTAGAGCTATCATATTCCATATCCAGATCCATTATTAGTTTTGCTGACACAGAGTAACTGATGCATAAACACATTAGAGTGCCTATTCCCTTCTTGAAACTAAACGTTGTGCATATAAAAGAGTCAAAACAAAAAATGATGGAACATTTGTTTATATAAAAAAAAAAAAATACACAAACTATTTACATACATTTACACAAATTATTTACAAACAATTATAAAATTTTACATGTTTCTAGCAACATGCCAGTCATTGTAGCAGTCATGTTTGGGTACAAAGCACAAAGGCACATCACAGGAGGAGTACTTCACTGGTGACTTTGCATGACACTGCCTGCACTTCAGACGACCAGCGGTGCTAGATTCGGTGATGTGCACCGGCCTGTGATGTGCTCTTTGTAGAGCAGGAGATACGGGTCTGGTTGTGCAGTGAGACCCCAACTCTGCCAGCACCTCAGCAAGGGTCTCTCTGAAAGACTTCTGGTTCATAGGGACCTCTCCTTTACATGGGGCTCCTCTTTTGATGAGGTGCTGTCCTGCTGCTCCACTCTATGTGGCCGCTTGCTGAGTGGGGGCGAAGTATCCGGCTCCCAATCGCTATCTGAACCATCAGATAATTGCTTATAGTGAAAATAAAGAAATAATGTAATTTACAAAGCTAGACAAAACTTTTCCATCTTTTCTATGTTCTACATTTTACAGCTTGCTTCTTCACATCTCAGCAATTCACACAATGAAACAGAGACACACACACCTCCCCCAAAAGATCAGCAATGAAACCAAGACACACAAACAAACACAACATATATTCAACTTATATACACATATATACATATATATATATATATATATATATATATATATATATATATATATACATATATATATATATATATATATATATATATATATATATATTTATTTATTTATTTATTTTTTTTTACAGTAAATATACAAAACATCTATATACCATGTCAATAGAGCTAGATCTGAAACAAACAATGAACTAAAACCTCACACACACACACACACACACACACACACACAAACAAACAAATACAAACAACTCCCACAAACAGTTCAAGACACTCACTGGGGAAACACACGACAAAAGGTAATTACAAAATGTGTATTCATTATTCAAACTAAAGCTTATTTATGCGGAATATACAGTAATATATGTTATAAAACACAAGAAAACACTTACTTGTCCAGAGTAATGTCTCATCCCTCCATAAACATTTCCTCTGCCTCTGAATCAACATATGACGAATCATCCATATTTTTTTCAGAAATTTAATCTCCAGACTCATCATTTTCATTGCAAATGCATTCTTCCATCACATCCTGGAGCGAAAATCTTGTTTTTCTTCCGTATCGCCATATTTTAATCTCCAAATGTGTAAACAGTTCCAAAATTACACTCTTCAGCTTTTACGCACGCAAAAAACACTCAGTAATGGCAAGACAACTTAAAACAAGCATATTGTTTTCAGAATTTCATTGGCTATGCAATGCGCCAGTCATCCACACACTCGGCTGCAATTGGCTTGATCTTTACACAAAGGAAAGGGGGGAGGCACTTACATTCGACACAGAATGTGGTTGGCTATCGAAGGCTATGGACATGACATGGAAGCTCCTACTGGGTCAAATGAGGTGTCAACCGAAAGGTCAGAGTGCAGCATCCAATTTGATACCAGACATAGGAAATGTTTACATCTGAACTGAATTTAAGAGTGAGAATATGTGAAAGATTAGGCACAGCTGCCGGGTACTTTGAAATGATGCAACAAGTGTCCGTGGGTATTTATTGATGTAATGTGATTTGGGACAAAAATGTTTTACTTCATTTGATCGTTTAGGACATTTGACAATGTAACAACACCATTTTTGTCGGGATGTTATGGATCAGTGGACTAATATGAGGCATCATTTGCGAGTTGCCTAAATTTTGTTATTGTTTGTTTATATGTTGGTGGTGTAACAAATATATAGATTGTACCTGCTGTTGTGATTGTATCTTAAAATGTGGCATGTGTACCACTAATGTTCACACAGCAGTTGTGTACATTGCATAGTTATTTTTGTAACATTCACTGGCCCGCCTGCGGGCTATTAAAATCCGATAGTGTTAACCTGTTCTACTTTAGTGTTTATTTTCCACAGGCTTTGATGCATCTACAACACATTCAAAAGATCAGACCAAAATTATATTTTAAAAGGACGGATCAATTACTAACCCTCTAGCACTTGGTTCCCAGTATGGAGCATATAATCCAGAGAATGCAGGGACAAAATAACAGCCATACGATGTGCCAACGTCAGCGGCTAATTTCTCTGAAATGAGAAGAGAAATCTTTTCAATGAAATATTTAGGTTAAATGCTTGTATGTAATAATGTTTGGTGAAACACACACACACACACACACACACACACACACACACTAAACAAATTGCATTATTGTGTTTTAATAAACATTACCCTGTATGTATAGGGGTGTCCAAAAACAGGTTCAGTCATAAAATTTTTTTTTAAATAAAAGTCTTCATTTTAAAATATGGTACAGGATATTTACTAATAATGTGTACCAACATAACTAAAAACTTTGTACAAGGTCTCAAATTCACAATGACCCCAAGCATACCTCCAAAGTTGTGGCAAAATGGCTTAAGGACAACAGGTATTGGAGTGGCCATCACAAAGCCCTGACCTCAATCCGATAGAAGATTTGTCCAAGTTAAACAATTTAAAGGCAATGCTACCAAATAGTATGTAAACTTCTGACCAACTGGGAATATGATGAAAGAAATAAAAGCTGAAATAATTCATTCTCACTACTATTATTCTGACGTTACACATCCTTAAAATGGTGATCCTAACTGACCTAAGAAAGGGAATGTTTTCTACGATTAAATGTCAGGAATTGTGAAAAACTGAGTTTAAATGTATTTGGCTAAGGTGTATGTAAACTTCAGACTTCAACTGTATATCCAATTATGGCATATAATCTCTGCTCAACTAAATCTATGGTGACCTCCTCCAACTCTGGACCCACTGCAGCCAAAGAGTTACATTTCCTTTAGAGTACGCACTCCTACACAACTTAAATCACTAGTGAGTGAAATCTGAACATTTATTAGCCAGTGGCTAATAAGACATTTTTTGTTGCATAGCACAAAAATTGGGCTGCATATGCAAGTGATTTACTTGCATTGTAGTGGGCTGCATTATATGAGGCGATCTTAAAGTGATTATATACACACCTAACTCTGTGGAAGTCTGGATGATTCCAAGGTTATCCTTTAACCAGCGCACAACTGCTCCAGCAATGGCAACAGAACCCTAGAATTGAGCAATTACAGAACAATGCGCGTGAAGGACTGGCCACATAATCACTTTTCTCATAATAGGTTTGTGATGTGAAAAGTAGTTGTGCTTAGAATTCAAAATACAGTGAGTAAAATGCATTGTTTTTTTCAAACAAGATCAAAAAAGTTATACAACAATCAATTGAAAAGATTACGATATCATTACTTCTAGTGCATAGCAGGCTGGCTTGTCACGCCCTAGTTGATAAGCGACCGTTGTCAGAAGGCCGTGGTCTGACATTACAGGCTTTAGGAAATAAACCAAAAACAACATTAGATTAAAAACATCACATAATAATCTTTATTATTATATTTATGTTTAAAAAAACTACATGCATGTTGAATACCTTGGTTCCAACATTTTTAAGCAGGAAACAACCAGTGCCATAACTGTCAATAAAAAGTCATAGACAGAAAGCACATAAACAATCACAAAGTAACATAGCATGGCAGGGGACAGTCTTCAGTCAGTCTCAAAAAATTTCACATGTTGACATGACAGGTTGACATGTGTAGAGCAGCAGAATTCACATTGGTGCATTTGAAAGAGGCAGACTGACAAAATAAAATCATACGTATTTTTGGCTTGTCCATCCTTGAAGCACATTTGTCCAACTAGTGCAGCAGACTGGTCGCCAAGACACTATAAACAGGAGGTAAAGTTAATTTAAAAAGGACCACTGAAAGCATTTGTATTCCTGTGTTATTGTTCCTGTGTCCTTGTGAATCTGAAGACATTGTTTTTATTTAGATTTTTTCAGCTGATTAGGATCATGTAACGGTATACAAGTAATTAAGACTGTCACATGGGATTTCAAAATACATTAGCTAAATAAGAGTAAAAATAAAGAAATGTTAATAGTCTTACCCCTGATATGGGGACACCAGTTAAAGGACCAGATTTCTGTTTGAAGACAAATGTAGAACATTGAGAAGTAAACAAAGGGAAAAAAATGGGGAAAAAAAAAAAAAAATGAAAATCTTCAAAATTAATGTAACATGTATCAACAGTCCTCTGCTTTAAACCTACAGATAAAACTCCACTTAGACCACTGAGATTAATTATTATGAAGTCTTGTGACATTTTTAAGTGGACATTAGCAGCATATTCTCAAAATTATCCTATTTTGCGTGCTATAAACAAATGGTGCTGTGTACTGAAAAGTATCTGCACTAAACATACCACACAAATTAGGGTACCCTAATGCTGCCTAGCAACCAAGTAACAAATCACATATAGGCAAGGCAAGTTTATTTATATAGCACATTTCATACACAATGGTAATTCAAAGTGCTTTACATTGTAGAAATTAAAATAAAAAAATAAATAAATAAATAAAATAAAGAATTAAAAAAAAAAAAAAGATATCTCTGCACTAGAAAATCGTAGAGACTTCCAGGTTAACTTAATTCACTCGGGATGGCAAGGAGCATTGTTGGCTGTCACCTTGGTAACTGCCTAAAAACCAGATGGGGTTACCCTAGCAAACAAGCAACAAATCACATATCTCTGCACCAGAAAATCGTAGAGACTTCCTGTTTCACTTATTTCACTCAGAAAGTCAAGTAGCCTTGATATGTATCACTCTGGTAACTGCCTAGCAACCAGATGGGGTTACCCTAGCAACCAAGAAACAAATCACATATCTCTGCACAAGAAAATCACAGAGACTTCCGGGTTGACTTATTTCACTCAGGATGGCAAGGAGCATTGTTTGCTGTCACCTTGGTAACTGCCTAGCAACCAGATGGGGTTACCCTAGCAACCAAGAAAAAAATCACATATCTCTGCACAAGAAAATCACAGAGACTTCCGGGTTGACTTATTTCACTCAGGATGGCAAGGAGCATTGTTTGCTGTCACCTTGGTAACTGCCTAGCAACCAGATGGGGTTACCCTAGCAACCAAGAAACAAATCACATATCTCTGCACAAGAAAATCACAGAGACTTCCGGGTTGACTTATTTCACTCAGGATGGCTAGGAGCATTGTTGCCTGTCACCTTGGTAACTGCCTAGCAACCAGATGGGGTCACCCTAGCAACCAATTAACAAATCACATATCTCTGAACCAGAAAATCGTACAGATTCCAGGTTGACTTATTTCATTCAGGATGGCAAGGAGCATTGTTGGCTTGCCCCTTTTTAACTGCCTAGCAACCAGATGGGGTTACCCTAGCAACCAAGTAACAAATCACATATCTATGTACTAGAAAATCGTAGAGACTTCCGGTTTGACTTATTTTACTCAGGATGGCGAGTAGCGTTGGTGGCTGTCACCTTAGTAACTGCATATCAACCAGATGGTTTTCCCTAGCAACCATGGAACAACACCTATATCTCTGCACCAGAACATCCTACTGTCATGGGGGTGGCCTCTTTCAACTTTGGGCAGTAGGTGGGACATTGTGGTACGAAATTTTGCCACGGCAAGCACCACTCACATTTTCTTCAGGAAATGTACATTCTAGTTATTAGTGGTGCTTGCCAAAGTCAAGGCATCACTATTGTTATTGCTCATACTTATTATAATTATTATTATTATTATTATTATTTTTATTAGTGGTGCTTGCAAAGCAACACTATTGTAATCTCACATACTTATTAGTGGTGCTTGCAAAGCAACACTATTGTAATCTCACATACTTATTTTTCTTCTTCTTCTTCTTCTTCTTCTTCTTCCGTACAAAACTTCGGCGCCTAACTCGTCCCGCACCTTTTGGCGTAGACCCATGAATGAGGTGTCAAATCGTGCGGCTCATTGAGGAGAGGTGTGCTATGACTTTTATAAGCGATCGGGTGTAAGATGTTCGCACAGCGGACGAAAAAGCGGCCAAAAATGTCCCATTGACTTTACATTGCGGAATGTTCAGAAATTTAAATCCCAACTGACATTTTCACACACACAGACAAAAAAGGGCCTGTCAGCCCTGCGTGTCTCTCTCTCTCTCCCTCAGAGGATTTCTTTTATCAAGCAGCCAATAAAAATCTTCATAGCCACAACATAAAACATGCTAAAAATGTGCTAGCATCATGCTAACATATGCTGGCATCGCCTAGCGAAGTGCTAAAACATGCTAAAAACATGCTAGCAACATGTTAAAACATATTAGTATTGCATAGCGAAGTGCTAAAACATGCTAAAAACATGCTAGCAACATGCTAAAACATATTAGTATTGCATAGCGAAGTGCTAAAACATGCTAAAAACGTGCTAGCAACATGCTAAAACACTAGTATCGCATAGCGAAGTGCTAAAACGTGCTAGCATCATGCTAACACATGCTGGTATCGCCTAGCAAAGTGCTAAAACATGCTAAAAACGTGCTAGCATCATGCTAACATATGCTGGCATCGTCTAGCGAAGTGCTAAAACATGCTAAAAACATGCTAGCAACATGCTAAAACATTAGAATTGCATAGCGAAGTGCTAAAACATGCTAAAAACATGCTAGCAACATGCTAAAACATACTAGTATCGCATAGCGAAGTACTAAAACATGCTAAAAATATGCTAGCATCATGCTAACATATGCTGGCTTCGGCTAGCGAAGTACTAAAACATGCTAAAAATGTGCTAGCATCATGCTAACACATGCTGGCATCGCCTAGATAAGTGCTAAAACATGCTAAAAACGTGCTAGCAACATGCTAACACATACTAGTATCGCATAGTGAAGTACTAAAACATGCTAAAAATGTGCTAGCATCATGCTAACACATGTTGGCATCGCCTAGCGAAGTGTTTAAACATGCTAAAGCGTGCTAGCATTATGCTAATACATGTTAGCATTGCCTAGGGAATTGTTAAAACATGCTAAAAATGTGCTTGCATCATGCTAACACATGTTAGCATTGCCGAGGGCATTGCTAAAACATGTTAAAAATGTGCTAGCATCATGCTAACACATGTTAGCATCGCCAAACGAAGTGCTAAAACATGCTAAAAACGTGCTAGTATCATGCTAACACATGCTAGCTTTGCCTAGCAAAGTGCTAAAACATTTAAAAATGTGCTACCATCATGAAAAACACATGTTAGCAACATTCTATGACCTTTATTTTAGTGCTTAGAAACAAGTTAGAAAATTTTATTTGATGAGTTTTGACACGGCAAGCACCACTCACATTTTCTTCAGGAAATGTACATTCTAGTTAGTGGTGCTTGCAAAGCAACACTATTGTAATCTCACATACTTATTTTTCTTCTTCTTCTTCTTCTTCTTCTTCCGTACAAAACTTCGGCACCTAACTTGTCCCGCACCTTTTGGCGTAGACCCATGAATGAGGTGTCAAATCGTGCGGCTCATTGAGGAGAGGTGTGCTATGACTTTTATAAGCGATCGGGGGTACGATGTTCGCACAGCGGATGAAAAAGCGGCCAAAAATGTCCCATTGACTTTACATTGCGGAATGTTCAGAAATTTAAATCCCAACTGACATTTTCACACACACAGACAAAAAAGGGCCTGTCAGCCCTGCGTGTCTCTCTCTCTCTCCCTCAGAGGATTTCTTTTATCAAGCAGCCAATAAAAATCTTCATAGCCACAACATAAAACATGCTAAAAATGTGCTAGCATCATGCTAACATATGCTGGCATCGCCTAGCGAAGTGCTAAAACATGCTAAAAACATGCTAGCAACATGTTAAAACATATTAGTATTGCATAGCGAAGTGCTAAAACATGCTAAAAACATGCTAGCAACATGCTAAAACATATTAGTATTGCATAGCGAAGTGCTAAAACATGCTAAAAACGTGTTAGCAACATGCTAAAACATACTAGTATCGCATAGCGAAGTGCTAAAACGTGCTAGCATCATGCTAACACATGCTGGTATCGCCTAGTAAAGTGCTAAAACATGCTAAAAACGTGCTAGCATCATGCTAACATATGCCGGCATCGTCTAGCGAAGTGCTAAAACATGCTAAAAACATGCTAGCAACATGCTAAAACATATTAGAATTGCATAGCGAAGTGCTAAAACATGCTAAAAACATGCTAGCAACATGCTAAAACATACTAGTATCGCATAGCGAAGTACTAAAACATGCTAAAAATATGCTAGCATCATGCTAACATATGCTGGCTTCGGCTAGCGAAGTACTAAAACATGCTAAAAATGTGCTAGCATCATGCTAACACATGCTGGCATCGCATAGATAAGTGCTAAAACATGCTAAAAACGTGCTAGCAACATGCTAACACATACTAGTATCGCATAGTGAAGTACTAAAACATGCTAAAAATGTGCTAGCATCATGCTAACACATGTTGGCATCGCCTAGCGAAGTGTTTAAACATGCTAAAGCGTGCTAGCATTATGCTAATACATGTTAGCATTGCCTAGGGAATTGTTAAAACATGCTAAAAATGTGCTAGCATCATGCTAACACATGTTAGCATTGCCGAGGGCATTGCTAAAACATGTTAAAAATGTGCTAGCATCATGCTAACACATGTTAGCATCGCCAAACGAAGTGCTAAAACATGCTAAAAACGTGCTAGTATCATGCTAACACATGCTAGCTTTGCCTAGCAAAGTGCTAAAACATTTAAAAATGTGCTACCATCATGAAAAACACATGTTAGCAACATTCTATGACCTTTATTTTAGTGCTTAGAAACAAGTTAGAAAATTTTATTTGATGAGTTTTGCCACGGCAAGCACCACTCACATTTTCTTCAGGAAATGTACATTCTAGTTTTTCTTCTTCTTCTTCTTCTTCTTCTTCTTCCGTACAAAACTTCGGCGCCTAACTCGTCCCGCACCTTTTGGCGTAGACCCATGAATGAGGTGTCAAATCGTGCGGCTCATTGAGGAGAGGTGTGCTATGACTTTTATAAGCGATCGGGTGTACGATGTTCGCACAGCGGACGAAAAAGCGGCCAAAAATGTCCCATTGACTTTACATTGCGGAATGTTCAGAAATTTAAATCCCAACTGACATTTTCACACACACAGACAAAAAAGGGCCTGTCAGCCCTGCGTGTCTCTCTCTCTCTCCCTCAGAGGATTTCTTTTATCAAGCAGCCAATAAAAATCTTCATAGCCACAACATAAAACATGCTAAAAATGTGCTAGCATCATGCTAACATATGCTGGCATCGCCTAGCGAAGTGCTAAAACATGCTAAAAACATGCTAGCAACATGTTAAAACATATTAGTATTGCATAGCGAAGTGCTAAAACATGCTAAAAACATGCTAGCAACATGCTAAAACATATTAGTATTGCATAGCGAAGTGCTAAAACATGCTAAAAATGTGCTAGCAACATGCTAAAACATACTAGTATCGCATAGCGAAGTGCTAAAACATGCTAAAAACGTGCTAGCATTATGCTAACACATGCTGGTATCGCCTAGCAAAGTGCTAAAACATGCTAAAAACGTGCTAGCATCATGCTAACATATGCTGGCATCGCCTAGCGAAGTGCTAAAACATGCTAAAAACATGCTAGCAACATGCTAAAACATATTAGAATTGCATAGCGAAGTGCTAAAACATGCTAAAAACATGCTAGCAACATGCTAAAACATACTAGTATCGCATAGCGAAGTACTAAAACATGCTAAAAATATGCTAGCATCATGCTAACACATGCTGGCATCGCCTAGATAAGTGCTAAAACATGCTAAAAATGTGCTAGCATCATGCTAACACATGCTGGCATCGCCTAGATAAGTGCTAAAACATGCTAAAAACGTGCTAGCAACATGCTAACACATACTAGTATCGCATAGTGAAGTACTAAAACATGCTAAAAATGTGCTAGCAACATGCTAACACATACTAGTATCGCATAGTGAAGTACTAAAACATGCTAAAAATGTGCTAGCATCATGCTAACACATGTTGGCATCGCCTAGCGAAGTGTTAAAACATGCTAAAGCGTGCTAGCATTATGCTAATACATGTTAGCATTGCCTAGGGAATTGTTAAAACATGCTAAAAATGTGCTAGCATCATGCTAACACATGTTAGCATTGCCGAGGGCATTGCTAAAACATGTTAAAAATGTGCTAGCATCATGCTAACACATGTTAGCATTGCCAAACGAAGTGCTAAAACATGCTAAAAACGTGCTAGTATCATGCTAACACATGCTAGCTTCACCTAGCGAAGTGCTAAAACATTCTAAAAACGTGCTACCATCATGAAAAACACGTGTTAGCAACATTCTATGACCTTTATTTTAGTGCTTAGAAACAAGTTAGAAAATACTATTTGACGAGTTTTGCCATGCAAAGCAACACTATTGTAATCTCACATACTTATTAGTGGTGCTTGCAAAGCAACACTATTGTAATCTCACATACTTATTTTTCTTCTTCTTCTTCTTCTTCTTCTTCTTCCGTACAAAACTTCGGCGCGTAACTCGTCCCGCACCTTTTGGCGTAGACCCATGAATGAGGTGTCAAATCGTGCGGCTCATTGAGGAGAGGTGTGCTATGACTTTTATAAGCGATCGGGGGTACGGTGTTTGCCCCAGGGGCAAAAAATTGGGCAAAAAATCCCATTGACTTAACATTGAGCTGAACTTTGACGAGTCATAGCTCAGAGCGAGGATTTCGCAGAGACGTGTGATTTACCACATTTGAAGAGGCTGACAGGCTCTGTGAGAACATACCTCACAATGGGGTAAAACTTTTACCCCTGGGGGGCAGGAGCTGCCCAAAGTTGCCCCAATGTAAGTCAATGGAATTTTTGGCAAAATTTTTTGGTCACAGACCCACGAATGAGGCATCAAATCGTGCGGATTATTTGGGAATGGTGTGCTATGACTTTTATAAGTGATCGGGGGTACGGTATTTGCCCCAGGGGCAAAAAATTGGGCAAAAAATCCCATTGACTTAACATTGCACCGAACTTTGACGAGTCATAGCTCAGAGCAAGGATTTCACAGAGACGTGTGATTTACCACATTTGAAGAGGCTTACAGGCTCTGTGAGAACATACCTCACAATGGGGTAAAAGTTGCACCCCTTGGGGGCAGGAGCTGCCCAAATTTGCCCCAATGTTAAGTCTATGGTAGATTTTGTATTGAACATAACTCTGGATCACAGTGTCTTAGAGACAAGGGGGCAGGCTCATTTTACTCAGACGACCAATCAGTCTCTCAGGATCATTGTGAAGCTATCAAGCCACACCCTAGCAACCATTTACAGTACCTTAGCAACAAGTCCCATAGACTTCCATTGAAAGAGATCAAAGGGATTTTTCTGGACTGAATTACCATAGAAACACAAGGGTGGTCTCGTTTGACTTGGGCCAGTAAAACAGCCAATCATGAATCCCCTCAACACTTCCTAGCCCCTCCCTAGCAACCATTTTCGAGCACCTTAGCAACCAATATCCAAAGAGAGATATCTTCCATTCTGAATGTCACAGAGGCATGGGAGTTGGTTTATATCATTCATACTGACAAGCAGCCTTTGGAGATTCATCATTGGCAGCTGCCAAGCCACTCCCTAGCAACAATTTAGAGCACCCTAGCAACCACATTTATTGATTTCAATTACAGTAAGATATCTTCAGATCAGAATGTCCTAGAGACATGATAGTTGCTTTGTTTTAATTGGGTGAGTAATCAGTCTTCAGCTTTCATCATGTGAACTACTTAGCCACGCCCTAGCAACCATTTAAAGCACCCTAGCAACAAAGAACCATTGACATCCATTCAAAATCACTAAGATGTGTATCTTGGGATCAGAATGACGTAGAGACTTCCGGGTTGACTTATTTCACTCAGGATGGCAAGGAGCATTGTTCCCTGTCACCTTGATAACTGCCTAGCAACCAGATGGGGTTACCCTAGCAACCAAGTAACAAATCAAATATCTTTGAACCAGAACATCGTAGAGACATAGGGGTTGAAATATTTCTCACAGGATTGCAAGGGGCCTTATGAGTATCACGTAGGTAACTGCCTAGCAACCAGATGGGGTTACCCTAGCAACCAAGAAAGAAATCGCATATCTCTGCACAAGAAAATCACAGAGACTTCTGGGTTGACTTATTTCACTCAGGATGGCAAGGAGCATTGTTGGCTGTAACCTTGGTAACTGCCTAGCAACCAAATGGGGTTACCCTAGCAACCAAGAAACAAATCATATATCTCTGCACAAGAAAATCACAGAGACTTGCAGGTTGACTTATTTCACTCAGGATGGCAAGGAACATTGTTGGCTGTCACCTTGGTAACTGCCTAGCGACCAGATGGGGTTACACTAGCAACCAAGAAACAAATCACATATCTCTGTACTAGAAAATCACAGAGACTTCTGGGTTGACTTATTTCACTCAGGATGGCAAGGAGCATTGTTGGCTGTCACCTTGGTAACTGCCTAGCAACCAGATGGGGTTACCCTAGCAACCAAGAAACAAATCACATATCTCTGCACAAGAAAATCACAGAGATTTCCGGGTTGACTTATTTCACTCAGGATGGCAAGGAGCATTGTTGGCTTGCCCCTTGTTAACTGCCTAGCAACCAGATGGGGTTACCCTAGCAACCAAGTAACAAATCACATATCTCTCTACTAGAAAATCGTAAAGACTTCCGGGTTGACTTATTTTACTCAGGATGGCAAGTAGCATTGGTGGCTGTCACCTTAGTAACTGCATATCAACCAGATGGGTTTTCCTAGCAACCATGGAACAACACCAATATCTTTGCACCAGAACATCCTACTGTCATGGGGGTGGCCTCTTTCAACTTTGGGCAGTAGGTGGGACATTATGGTAAGAAATTTTGCCACGGCAAGCACCACTCACATTTTCTTCAGGAAATGTACATTCTAGTTAGTGGTGCTTGCAAAGCAACACTATTGTAATCTCACATACTTATTTTTCTTCTTCTTCTTCTTCTTCTTCTTCTTCTTCCGTACAAAACTTCGGCACCTAACTCGTCCCGCACCTTTTGGCGTAGACCCATGAATGAGGTGTCAAATCGTGCGGCTCATTGAGGAGAGGTGTGCTATGACTTTTATAAGCGATCGGGGGTACGGTGTTTGCCCCAGGGGCAAAAAATTGGGCAAAAAATCCCATTGACTTAACATTGCGCCGAACTTTGACGAGTCATAGCTCAAAGCGAGGATTTCGCAGAGACATGTGATTTACCACATTTGAAGAGGCTGACAGGCTCTGTGAGAACATACCTCACAATGGGGTAAAAGTTGCACCCCTGGGGGGCAGGAGCTGCCCAAAGTTGCCCCAATGTAAGTCAATGGAATTTTTTTCAAAATTTTTTGGTCGAAAACCCACAAATGAGGCGTCAAATCGTGCGGATTATTTGGGAATGGTGTCCTATGACTTTTATAATCGATCGGGGGTACGGTGATTGCCCCAGGGGCAAAAAATTGGGCAAAAAATCCCATTGACTTAACATTGCGCCGAACTTTGACGAGTCATAGCTCAGATCGAGGATTTCACAGAGACGTGTGATTAACCAGATTTGAAGAGGCTGACAGGCTCTGTGAGAACATACCTCACAATGGGGTAAAAGTTGCACCCCTGGGGGGCATGAGCTGCCCAAAGTTGCCCCAATGTTAAGTCTATGGTAGATTTTGTATTGAACATAACTCTGGATCACAGTGTCTTAGAGACAAGGGGGCGGGCTCATTTTACTCAGATGACCAGTCAGTCTCTCAGGATCATTGTGAAGCTATCAAGCCACGCCCTAGCAACCATTTAGAGCACCTTAGCAACAACTCCCATAGACTTCCATTGAAAGAGATCAAAGGGATATCTCCGGACTGAATTATCATAGAAACACGAGGGTGGTCTCGTTTGACTTGGGGCAGTAAAACAGCCAATCATGAATCCCCTCAACACTTCCTAGCCCCTCCCTAGCAACCATTTTCGAGCACCTTAGCAACCAAAATCCAAAGAGAGATATCTTCCATTCTGAATGTCACAGAGGCATGGGAGTTGGTTTGTATCATTCATACTGACAAGCAGCCATGGGATATTCATCATTGGCAGCTGCCAAGCCACTCCCTAGCAACAATTTGGAGCACCCTAGCAACCACATTTATTGATTTCAATTGAAGTAAGATATCTTCAGATCAGAATGTCCTAGAGACATGATAGTTGCTTTGTTTTAATTGGGTGAGTAATCAGTCTTCATCTTTCATCATGTGAACTACTTAGCCACGCCCTAGCAACCATTTAAAGCACCCTAGCAACAAAACACCATTGACATCCATTCAATATCACTAAGATGTGTATCTTAGGATCAGAATGTCGTAGAGACTTCCGGGTTGACTTATTTCACTCAGGATGGAAAGTAGACTTGATAAATATCACCCTGGTAACTGCCTAGCAACCAAATGGGGTTACCCTAGCAACCAATAAACAAATCACATATCTCTGCACAAGAAAATCACAGAGACTTCCGGGTTGACTTATTTCACTCAGGATGGCACGGAGCATTGTTTGCTGTCACCTTGGTAACTGCCTAGCAACCAGATGGGGTTACCCTAGCAACCAAGAAATAAATCACATATCTCTGCACAAGAAAATCACAGAGACTTCCGGGTTGACTTATTTCACTCAGGATGGCAAGGAGCATTGTTGCCTGTCACCTTGGTAACTGCCTAGCAACCAGATGGGGTTACCCTAGCAACCAAGAAACAAATCACACATCTCTGCACAAGAAAATCACAGAGACTACCGGGTTGACTTATTTCACACAGGATGGCAAGGAGCATTGTTGGCTGTCACCTTGGTAACTGCCTAGCAACCAGATGGGGTTACCCTAGCAACCAATTAACAAATCACGTATCTCTGAACCAGAAAATCGGAGAGATTCCAGGTTGACTTATTTCAGTCAGGATGGCAAGGAGCATTGTTGCCTGTCACCTTGGTAACTGCCTAGTAACCAGATGGGGTTACCCTAGCAACCAAGAAACAAATCACATATCTCTGTACTACAAAATCGTAGAGACTTCCGGATTGACTTATTTTACTCAGGATGACAAGTAGCATTGGTGGCTGTCACCTTAGTAACTGCATATCAACCAGATGGGTTTCCCTAGCAACCATGGAACAACACCAATATCTCTGCACCAGAACATCCTACTGTCATGGGGGTGGCCTCTTTCAACTTTGGGCAGTAGGTGGGACATTGTGGTAAGAAATTTTGCCACGGCAAGCACCACTCACATTTTCTTCAGGAAATGTACATTCTAGTTAGTGGTGCTTGCAAAGCAACACTATTGTAATCTCACATACTTATTTTTCTTCTTCTTCTTCTTCTTCTTCTTCCGTACAAAACTTCGGCACCTAACTCGTCCCGCACCTTTTGGTGTAGACCCATGAATGAGGTGTCAAATCGAGCGGCTCATTGAGGAGAGGTGTGCTATGACTTTTATAAGCGATCGGGGGTACGGTGTTTGCCCCAGGGGCAAAAAACTGTGCAAAAAATCCCATTGACTTAACATTGAGCCGAATTTTGACGAGTCATAGCTCAGAGCGAGGATTTCACAGAGACGTGTGATTTACCACATTTGAAGAGGCTGACAGGCTCTGTGAGAACATACCTCACAATGGGGTAAAACTTTTACCCCTGGGGGGCAGGAGCTGCCCAAAGTTGCCCCAATGTAAGTCAATGGAATTTTTTGCAAAATTTTTTGGTCACAGACCCACGAATGAGGCGTCAAATCGTGCGGATTATTTGGGAATGGTGTGCTATGACTTTCATAAGCGATCGGGGGTATGGTATTTGCCCCAGGGGCAAAAAATTGGGCAAAAAATCCCATTGACTTAACATTGCGCCGAACTTTGACAAGTCATAGCTCAGAGCGAGGATATCACACAGATGTGTGATTTACCACATTTGAAGAGGCTGTCAGGCTCTGTAAGAACATACCTCACAATGGGGTAAAAGTTGCACCCCTTGGGGGCAGGAGCTGCCCAAATTTGCCCCAATGTTAAGTCTATGGTAAATTGTGTATTGAACATAACTCTGGATCACAGTGTCTTAGAGACAAGGGGGCGGGCTCATTTTACTCAGACGACCAATCAGTCTCTCCGGATCATTGTGAAGCTATATTGCCACGCCCTAGCAACCATTTACAGTACCTTAGCAACAAGTCCCATAGACTTCCATTGAAAGAGATCAAAGGGATTTCTCCGGACTGAATTATCATAGAAACACGAGGGTGGTCTCACTTGACTTGGGGCAGTAAAACAGCCAATCATGAATCCCCTCAACACTTCCTAGCCCCTCCCTAGCAACCATTTTCGAGCACCTTAGCAACCAAAATCCAAAGAGAGATATCTTCCATTCTGAATGTCACAGAAGCATGGGAGTTGGTTTATATCATTCATACTGACAAGCAGCCTTTGGAGATTCATCATTGGCAGCTGCCAAGCCACTCCCTAGCAACAATTTAGAGCACCCTAGCAACCACATTTATTGATTTCAATTACAGTAAGATATCTTCAGATCAGAATGTCCTAGAGACATGATAGTTGCTTTGTTTTCATTGGGTGAGTAATCAGTCTTCAGCTTTCATCATGTGAACTACTTAGCCACGCCCTAGCAACCATTTAAAGCACCCTAGCAACAAAGAACCATTGACATCCATTCAAAATCACTAAGATGTGTATCTTAGGATCAGAATGACGTAGAGACTTCCGGGTTGACTTATTTCACTCAGGATGGAAATTAGACTTGATAAATATCACCCTGGTAACTGCCTAGCAACCAAATGGGGTTACCCTAGCAACCAAGAAACAAATAGCATATCTCTGCACAAGAAAATCACAGAGACTTCCGGGTTGACTTATTTCACTCAGGATGGCAAGGAGCATTGTTGGCTGTCACCTTGGTAACTGCCTAGCAACCAGATGGGGTTACCCTAGCAACCAAGAAACAAATCACATATCTCTGCACAAGAAAATCACAGAGACTTCCGGGTTGACTTATTTCACTCAGGATGGCAAGGAACATTGTTGGCTGTCACCTTGGTAACTGCCTAGCGACCAGATGGGGTTACCCTAGCAACCAAGAAACAAATCACATATCTCTGTACTAGAAAATCACAGAGACTTCCGGGTTGACTTATTTCACTCAGGATGGCAAGGAGCATTGTTGGCTGTCACCTTGGTAACTGCCTAGCAACCAGATGGGGTTACCCTAGCAACCAAGAAACAAATCACATATCTCTGCACAAGAAAATCACAGACACTTCCGGGTTGACTTATTTCACTCAGGATGGCAAGGAGCATTGTTGCCTGTCACCTTGGTAACTGCCTAGCAACCAAATGGGGTTAGCCTAGCAACCAAGTAACAAATCATATATCTCTGAACCAGAAAATTGTAGTGATTCCGTGTTGACTTATTTCATTTAGGATGACAAGGAGCATTGTTGGCTTGCCCCTTGGTAACTGCCTAGCATCCAGATGGGGTTACCCTAGCAACCAAGTAACAAATCACATATCTCTGCACAAGAAAATCACAGAGACTTCCGGGTTGACTTATTTCACTCAGGATGGCAAGCAGCATTGTTGGCTGTCACCTTGGTAACTGCCTAGCAACCAGATGGGGTTACCCTAGCAACCAAGAAACAAATCACATATCTCTGTACTAGAAAATCACAGAGACTTCCGGGTTGACTTATTTCACTCAGGATGGCAAGGAGCATTGTTGGCTGTCACATTGGTAACTGCCTAGCAACCAGATGGGGTTACCCTAGCAACCAAGTAACAAATCATATATCTCTGAACCAGAAAATTGTAGTGATTCCGTGTTGACTTTTTTCATTTAGGATGGCAAGGAGCATTGTTGGATTGCCCCTTGGTAACTGCCTAGCAACCAGATGGGGTTACCCTAGCAACCAAGTAACAAATCACATATCTCTGTACTAGAAAATCACAGAGACTTCCGGGTTGACTTATTTCACTCAGGATGGCAAGGAGCATTGTTGGCTGTCACCTTGGTAACTGCCTAGCAACCAGATGGGGTTACCCTAGCAACCAAGAAACAAATCACATATCTCTGTACTAGAAAATCACAGACACTTCTGGGTTGACTTATTTCACTCAGGATGGCAAGGAGCATTGTTGGCTGTCACCTTGGTAACTGCCTAGCAACCAGATGGGGTTACCCTAGCAACCAAGTAATAAATCACATATCTCTGTACTAGAAAATCGTAGACTTCCGGGTTGACTTATTTTACTCAGGATAGCAAGTAGCATTGGTGGCTGTCACCTTAGTAACTGCATATCAACCAGATGGGTTTCCCTAGCAACCATGGAACAACACATATCTCTGCACCAGAACATCCTACTGTCATGGGGGTGGCCTCTTTCAACTTTGGGCAGTAGGTGGGACATTGTGGTAAGAAATTTTGCCATGGCAAGCACCACTCACATTTTCTTCAGGAAATGTACATTCTAGTTAGTGGTGCTTGCCATAGGCAAAGCATCACTATTGTTCTCTTGCATACTTATAATAATAATAATAATAATAATTATTATTATTATTCCACACATAGTTTGGCGCGCTACTCCTCCCGCAGCTTTTGTCACAGACCCCTGAGTGAGGCATCAAATCGTGCGGCTCATTGAGGAGAGGTGTGCTATATCTTTTCTAAGCGATCGGGTGTACGATGTTCGAACAGCGGACGAAAAAGCGGTCAAAAAAGTCCCATTGACTTTACATTGCGGAATGTTCAGAAATTTAAATCCCAACTGACGTTTTCACACACACACAGACAAAAAAGGGCCTGTCAGCCCTGCGTCTCTCCCTCTCTCTCTCCCTCAGAGTATTTCTTTTATCAAGCAGCCAATAAAAATCTTCATAGCCACACCCTAAAACATGCTAAAAATGTGCTAGCATCATGCTAACATATGCTGGCATCACCTAGCGAAGTGCTAAAACATCCTATAAACGTGTTAGCAACATGCTAACACATGTTGGCATCGCCTAGCGAAGTGCTAAAACATGCTAAAAATGTGATAACAACATGCTAACACATGCTAGTATTACCTAGCGAAGTGCTAAAACATGCTAAAAATGTGATAACAACATGCTAACACATGCTAGTATTGCCTAGCGAAGTGTTAAAACATGCTAAAAACGTACTAACATCATGATAACACATGTTGGCATTGCCTAGCAAAGTGCTAAAACATGTTAAAACGTGCTAGCATTATGCTAATGCATGTTAGCATTGCTTAGGGGATTGCTAAAACATGTTAAAAACGTGCTAGCATCATGCTAACACATGTTAGCATCGCCTAGCGAAGTGCTAAAACATGCTAAAAACGTGCTAGTATCATGCTAACACATGCTAGCTTCACCTAGCGAAGTGCTAAAACATTCTAAAAACGTGCTACCATCATGAAAAACACGTGTTAGCAACATTCTATGACCTTTATTTTAGTGCTTAGAAACAAGTTAGAAAATGCTATTTGACGAGTTTTGCCACGGCAAGCACCACTCACATTTTCTTCAGGAAATGTACATTCTAGTTATTAGTGGTGCTTGCCATAGGCAAAGCATCACTATTGTTCTCTTGCATACTTATTATTATTATTATTAGTGGTGCTTGCCAAAGGCAAAGCATCACTATTGTTCTCTTGCATAAATTATTCCACACAAAGTTTGGCGCGCTACTCCTCCCGCAGCTTTTGTCACAGACCCCTGAGTGAGGCATCAAATCGTGCGGCTCATTGAGGAGAGGTGTGCTATATCTTTTCTAAGCGATCGGGTGTACGATGTTCGAACAGCAGACGAAAAAGCGGCCAAAAAAGTCCCATTGACTTTACATTGCGGAATGTTCAGAAATTTAAATCCCAACTGACATTTTCACACACACAGACAAAAAAGGGCCTGTCAGCCCTGCGTCTCTCTCTCTCTCCCTCAGAGGATTTCTTTTATCAAGCAGCCAATAAAAATCTTCATAGCCACACCCTAAAACATGCTAAAAATGTGCTAGTATCATGCTAACATATGCTGGCATCACCTAGCGAAGTGCTAAAACATGCTATAAACGTGTTAGCAACATGCTAACACATGCTGGCATTGCCTAGCGAAGTGCTAAAACATGCTAAAAACGTGCTAGCAACATGCTAACACATGTTGGCATCGCCTAGCGAAGTGCTAAAACATTCTAAAAACGTGCTACCATCATGAAAAACACGTGTTAGCAACATTCTGTGACCTTTATTTTAGTGCTTAGAAACAAGTTAGAAAATGCTATTTGAAGAGTTTTGACACGGCAAGCACCACTCACATTTTCTTCAGGAAATGTACATTCTAGTTATAATTATTATTATTCCACACATAGTTTGGCGCGCTACTCCTCCCGCAGCTTTTGTCACAGACCCCTGAGTGAGGCATCAAATCGTGCGGCTCATTGAGTAGAGGTGTGCTATATCTTTTCTAAGCGATCGGGTGTACGATGTTCGAACAGCGGACGAAAAAGCGGCCAAAAAAGTCCCATTGACTTTACATTGCGGAATGTTCAGAAATTTAAATCCCAACTGACATTTCCACACACACAGACAAAAAAGGGCCTGTCAGCCCTGCGTCTCTCTCTCTCTCTCCCTCAGAGGATTTCTTTTATCAAGCAGCCAATAAAAATCTTCATAGCCACACCCTGAAACATGCTAAAAATGTGCTAGCATCATGCTAACATATGCTGGCATCACCTAGCGAAGTGCTAAAACATGCTATAAATGTGTTAGCAACATGCTAACACATGCTGGCATCGCCTAGCGAAGTGCTAAAACATGCTAAAAACGTGCTCGCAACATGGTAACACATGTTGGCATCGCCTAGCAAAGTGCTAAAACATGCTAAAAACGTGATAACAACATGCTAACACATGCTAGTATTGTCTAGCGAAGTGTTAAAACATGCTAAAAACGTGCTAGCATCATGCTAATGCACGTTAGCATTGCTTAGGGGATTGCTAAAACATGTTAAAAACGTGCTAGCATCATGCTAACACATGTTAGCATCGCCTAGCAAAGTGCTAAAACATGCAAAAAACGTGCTAGTATCATGCTAACACATGCTAGCTTCACCTAGCGAAGTGTTAAAACATGTTAAAACGTGCTAGCATTATGCTAATGCATGTTAGCATTGCTTAGGGGATTGCGAAAACATGTTAAAAATCGTGCTAGCATCATGCTAACACATGTTAGCATCGCCAAACGAAGTGCTAAAACATGCTAAAAACGTGCTAGTATCATGCCAACACATGCTAGCTTCACCTAGCGAAGTGCTAAAACATGTTAAAACGTGCTAGCATTATGCTAATGCATGTTAGCATTGCTTAGGGGATTGCTAAAACATGTTAAAAACGTGCTAGCATCATGCTAACACATGTTAGCATCGCCAAACGAAGTGCTAAAACATGCAAAAAACGTGCTAGTATCATGCTAACACATGCTAGCTTCACCTAGCGAAGTGCTAAAACATGTTAAAACGTGCTACCATCATGAAAAACACGTGTTAGCAACATTCTGTGACCTTTATTTTAGTGCTTAGACACAAGTTAGAAAATCCTATTTGACGAGTTTTGCCACGGCAAGCACCACTCACATTTTCTTCAGGAAATGTACATTCTAGTTAGGTTGGCTTGAGAAAGCCAACTTACTGAAATCCTATTTAAACTTATTAGGTTGGCTTGAGAAAGCCAACTTACTGAAATCCTATTTAAACTTATTAGTGGTGCTTGCCATAGGCAAAGCATCACTATTGTTCTCTTGCATACTTATTATTAGTGGTGCTTGCCATAGGCAAAGCATCACTATTGTTCTCTTGCATACTTATTATTATTATTATAATTATTATTATTTTTCCACACATAGTTTGGCGCGCTACTCCTCCCGCAGCTTTTGTCACAGACCTCTGAGTGAGGCATCAAATCGTGCGGCTCATTGAGGAGAGGTGTGCTATATCTTTTCTAAGCGATCGGGGGTACGGTGTTTGCCCCAGGGGCAAAAAATTGGGCAAAAAAATCCCATTGACTTAACATTGAGCCAAACTTTGACGAGTTATAGCTCAGAGCGAGGATTTCACAGAGACGTGTGATTTACCACATTTGAAGAGGCTGACAGGCTCTCTGAGAACATACCTCACAATGGGGTAAAAGTTTTACCCCTGGGGGGCAGGAGCTGCCCAAAGTTGCCCCAATGTAAGTCAATGGAATTTTTTGAAAAATTTTTTGCTCGCAGACCCACAAATGAGGCGTCAAATCGTGCAGATTATTTGGGAATGGTGTGCTATGGCTACTATAAGTGATCGGGGGTACGGTATTTGCCCCAGGGGCAATTAATTGGGCAAAAAATCCCATTGACTTAACATTGAGCCGAACTTTGACGAGTTATAGCTCAGAGCGAGGATTTCACAGAGACGTGTGATTTACCACATTTGAAGAGGCTGACAGGCTCTGTGATAACATACCTCACAATGGGGTAAAAGTTTTACCCCTGGGGGGCAGGAGCTGCCCAAATTTGCCCCAATGTTAAGTCTATGGTAGATTTTGTATTGAACATAACTCTGGATCACAGTGTCTTAGAGACAAGGGGGCGGGCTCATTTTACTCAGACGACCAATCAGTCTCTCAGGATCATTGTGAAGCTATCAAGCCACGCCCTAGCAACCATTTACAGTACCTTAGCAACAAGTCCCATAGACTTCCATTGAAAGAGATCAAAGGGATTTCTCTGGACTGAATTATCATAGAAACACGAGGGTGGTCTCGTTTGACTTGGGGCAGTAAAACAGCCAATCATGAATCCCCTCAACACTTCCTAGCCCCTCCCTAGCAACCATTTTCGAGCACCTTAGCAACCAAAATATAAAGACAGATATCTTCCATTCTGAATGTCACAGAGGCATGGGAGTTGGTTTATATCATTCATACTGACAAGCAGCCTTTGGAGATTCATCATTGGCAGCTGCCAAGCCACTCCCTAGCAACAATTTAGGGCACCCTAGCAACAACATTTATTGATTTCAATTACAGTAAGATATCTTCACATCAGAATGTCCTAGAGACATGATAGTTGCTTTGTTTTCATTGGGTGAGTAATCAGTCTTCAGCTTTCATCAGGTGAACTACTTAGCCATGCCCTAGCAACCAATAAAAGCACCCTAGCAACAAAGAACCATTGACATCCATTCAAAATCACTAAGATGTCTATCTTAGGATCAGAATGACGTAGAGACTTCAGGGTTGACTTATTTCACTCAGGATGGAAAGTAGACTTGATAAATATCACCCTGGTAACTGCCTAGCAACCAAATGGGATTACCCTAGCAACCAAGAAACAAATCACATATCTCTGCACAAGAAAATCACAGAGACTTCTGGTTTGACTTATTTCACCCAGGATGGCAAGGAGCATTGTTGCCTGTCACCTTGGTAACTGCCTAGCAACCAGATGGGGTTTCCCTAGCAACCAAGAAACAAATCACATATCTCTGCACAAGAAAATCACAGAGACTTCCGGGTTGACTTATTTCACTCAGGATGGCAAGGAGCATTGTTGGCTGTCACCTTGGTAACTGCCTAGCAACCAGATGGGGTTACCCTAGCAACCAAGAAACAAATCACCTATCTCTGCACAAGAAAATCACAGAGACTTCCGGGTTGACTTATTTCACTCAGGATGGAATGTAGTCTTGATAAATATCACCCTGGTAACTGCCTAGCAACCAGATGGGGTTATCCTAGCAACCAAGTAACAAATCACATATCTATGTACTAGAAAATCACAGAGACTTCCGGGTTGACTTATTTCACTCAGGATGGCAAGGAGCATTGTTGGCTGTCACCTTGGTAACTGCCTAGCAACCAGATGGGGTTACCCTAGCAACCAAGTAACAAATCACATATCTTTGAACCAGAACATCGTAGAGACATAGGGGTTGAAATATTTCTCACAGGATTGCAAGGGGCCTTATGAGTATCACGTAGGTAACTGCCTAGCAACCAAATGGGGTTACCCTAGCAACCAAGAAAGAAATCGCATATCTCTGCACAAGAAAATCACAGAGACTTCCGGGTTGACTTATTTCACTCAGGATGGCAAGGAGCATTGTTGGCTGTCACCTTGGTAACTGCCTAGCAACCAGATGTGGTTACCCTAGCAACCAAGAAACAAATCACATATCTCTGTACTACAAAATCGTAGAGACTTCTGGATTGACTTATTTTACTCAGGATGGTAAGTAGCATTGGTGGCTGTCACCTTAATAACTGCATATCAACCAGATGGGTTTCCCTAGCAACCATGGAACAACACCAATATCTCTGCACCAGAACATCCTACTGTCATGGGGGTGGCCTCTTTCAACTTTGGGCAGTAGGTGGGACATTGTGGTAAGAAATTTTGCCACGGCAAGCACCACTCACATTTTCTTCAGGAAATGTACATTCTAGTTATTATTATAATTATTATTATTTTTCCACACAAAGTTTGGCGCGCTACTCCTCCTGCAGCTTTTGTCACAGACCCCTGAGTGAGGCATCAAATCGTGCGGCTCATTGAGGAGAGGTATGCTATATCTTTTCTAAGCGATCGGGTGTACGATGTTCGAACAGCGGACGAAAAAGCGGCCAAAAAAATCCCATTGACTTTACATTGCGGAATGTTCAGAAATTTAAATCCCAACTGACTTTTTCACACACACAGACAAAAAAGGGCCTGTCAGCCCTGCGTCTCTCTCTCTGTCTCTCCCTCAGAGGATTTCTTTTATCAAGCAGCCAATAAAAATCTTCATAACCATACCCTAAAACATGCTAAAAATGTGCTAGCATCATGCTAACATATGCTGGCATCACCTAGCGAAGTGCTAAAACATGCTAAAAACGTGCTAGCAACATGCTAACACATGTTGGCATCACCTAGCGAAGTGCTAAAACATGCTAAAAACGTGCTAACAACATGCTAACACATGATAGTATTGCCTAGCGAAGTGTTAAAACATGCTAAAAACATGCTAGCATCATGCTAACACATGCTGGCATCGCCTAGCGAAGTGCTAAAACATGTTAAAAACGTGCTTGCATCATGCTAACACATGTTAGCATCGCCTAGCAAAGTGCTAAAACATGCTAGAAACGTGCTAGTATCATGCTAACACATGCTAGCTTCACCTAGCAAAGTGCTAAAACATGTTAAAACGTGCTAGCATTATGCTAACACATGTTAGCATCGCCTAGCAAAGTGCTAAAACATGCTAGAAACATGCTAGTATCATGCTAACACATGCTAGCTTCACCTAGCAAAGTGCTAAAACATGTTAAAACGTGCTAGCATTATGCTAATGCATGTTAGCATTGCTTAGGGGATTGCTAAAACATGTTAAAAACGTGCTAGCATCATGCTAACACACGTTAGCATCGCCTAGCAAAGTGCTAAAACATGTTAGAAACGTGCTAGTATCATGCTAACACATGTTAGCATCGCCTAGCAAAGTGCTAAAACATGCTAGAAACGTGCTAGTATCATGCTAACACATGCTAGCTTCACCTAGCAAAGTGCTAAAACATGTTAAAACGTGCTAGCATTATGCTAATGCATGTTAGCATTGCTTAGGGGATTGCTAAAACATGTTAAAAACGTGCTAGCATCATGCTAACACACGTTAGCATCGCCTAGCAAAGTGCTAAAACATGTTAGAAACGTGCTAGTATCATGCTAACACATGTTAGCATCGCCTAGCAAAGTGCTAAAACATGCTAGAAACGTGCTAGTATCATGCTAACACATGCTAGCTTCACCTAGCAAAGTGCTAAAACATGTTAAAACGTGCTAGCATTATGCTAATGCATGTTAGCATTGCTTAGGGGATTGCTAAAACATGTTAAAAACGTGCTAGCATCATGCTAACACACGTTAGCATCGCCTAGCAAAGTGCTAAAACATGTTAGAAACGTGCTAGTATCATGCTAACACATGCTAGCTTCACCTAGCAAAGTGCTAAAACATGTTAAAACGTGCTATCATTATGCTAATGCATGTTAGCATTGCTTAGGGGATTGCTAAAACATGTTAAAAAGATGCTAGCATCATGCTAACACATGTTAGCATTGCCAAAGGAAGTGCTAAAACATGCTAAAAATGTGCTAGTATCATGCTAACACATGCTAGCTTCACCTAGCAAAGTGCTAAAACATTCTAAAAACGTGCTACCATCATGAAAAACACATGTTAGCAACATTCTATGACCTTTATTTTAGTGCTTAGAAACAAGTTTGAAAATGCTACTTGACGAGTTTTGCCACGGCAAGCACCACTCACATTTTCTTCAGGAAATGTACATTCTAGTTAGTGGTGCTTGCCATAGGCAAAGCATCACTATTGTTCTCTTGCATACTTATTATTATTATAATTATTATTATTTTTCCACACAAAGTTTGGCGCGCTACTCCTCCTGCAGCTTTTGTCACAGACCCCTGAGTGAGGCATCAAATCGTGCGGCTCATTGAGGAGAGGTGTGCTATATCTTTTCTAAGCGATCGGGTGTACGATGTTCGAACAGCGGCCAAAAAAATCCCTTTGACTTTACATTGCGGAATGTACCTAGCAAAGTGCTAAAACATGCTAGAAACATGCTAGTATCATGCTAACACATGCTAGCTTCACCTAGCAAAGTGCTAAAACATGTTAAAACGTGCTAGCATTATGCTAATGCATGTTAGCATTGCTTAGGGGATTGCTAAAACATGTTAAAAACGTGCTAGCATCATGCTAACACACGTTAGCATCGCCTAGCAAAGTGCTAAAACATGTTAGAAACGTGCTAGTATCATGCTAACACATGTTAGCATCGCCTAGCAAAGTGCTAAAACATGCTAGAAACGTGCTAGTATCATGCTAATGCATGTTAGCGTTGCTTAGGGGATTGCTAAAACATGTTAAAAAGATGCTAGCATCATGCTAACACATGTTAGCATTGCCAAAGGAAGTGCTAAAACATGCTAAAAATGTGCTAGTATCATGCTAACACATGCTAGCTTCACCTAGCAAAGTACTAAAACATTCTAAAAACGTGCTACCATCATGAAAAACACATGTTAGCAACATTCTATGACCTTTATTTTAGTGCTTAGAAACAAGTTTGAAAATGCTACTTGACGAGTTTTGCCACGGCAAGCACCACTCACATTTTCTTCAGGAAATGTACATTCTAGTTATTATTATTATTCTTCTGAGACTAAATTTCTAAATGTAACTCCTCCTAGAGCTTTTAAGCTACATGCACCAAACTCGGCACAGACCTTCAGACTAATCCCGAATAGTGTGCTATATCTTTTCTAACTGATCGGACTTACGGTTTTCCTAAAAATGACGATCAAAACTCGGAAAAACTCCCATTGATTAACATTGCGGAATGTTCAGAAATTTAAATCCCAACTGATGTTTTCACACACACAGACGAAAAAGGGCCTGTCAGCCCTGCGTCTCTCCCTCTCTCTCTCCCTCAGAGGATTTCTTTTATCAAGCAGCCAATAAGTAATGACCTAAAATCTTCATAGCCACAGTATAGTAGCTTCCAGGTTGACTTGATTCACTCAGTATGGAAAGGAGGCTTGATAAGTATCACCCTGGTAACTGCATAGCAACCAGATGGGGTTACCCTAGCAACCAACTAACAAATCACATATCTCTGCAACAGAAAATCAGAGAGACTTCCGGGTTGACTTGATTCACTCAGGATGGAAAGTAGCCTTGATATGTATCACTCTGGTAACTGCCTAGCAACCAGATGGGGTTACCCTAGCAACCAAGTAACAAATCACATATATCTGCACCAGAAAATCGTAGAGACTTCCTGTTTCACTTATTTCACTCAGGATGGAAAGTAGCCTTGATATGTATCACTCTGGTAACTGCCTAGCAACCAGATGTGATTACCCTAGCAACCAAGTAACAAATCACATATCTCTGCACCAGAAAATCATACAGACTTCCTGTTTCACTTATTTCACTCAGGATGGAAAGTAGCCTTGATATGCATCACTCTGGTAACTGCCTAGCAACCAGATGGGTTACCCTAGCAACCAAGTAACAAATCATATATTTCTGCACCAGAAAATCGTAGAGACATCTGGGTTGACTTAATTCACTCAGGATGGAAAGGAGGGTTGATAAGTATCACCCTGGTAACTGCATAGCAACCAGATATGGTTACCCTAGCAACCAAGTAACAAATCACATATCTTTGAACCAGAACATCGTAGAGACTTAGGGGTTGACATATTTCACTCAGGATTGCAAGGAGCCTCATGAGTATCACTTTGGTAACTGCCTAGCAACCAGATGGGGTTACCCTAGCAACCAAGTAACAAATCACATATCTCTGCAACAGAAAATCATAGACTTCCTGTTTCACTTATTTCACTCAGGATGGAAAGTAGGCTTGATATGTATCACTCTGGTAACTGCCTAGCAACCAGATGTGGTTACCCTAGCAACCAAGTAACAAATCACATATCTCTGCAACAGAAAATCAGAGACTTCCTGTTTCACTTATTTCACTCAGGATGGAAAGTAGGCTTGATATGTATCA
Source organism: Moxostoma hubbsi (assembly GCA_032164185.1). NCBI lineage: Eukaryota > Metazoa > Chordata > Actinopteri > Cypriniformes > Catostomidae > Moxostoma > Moxostoma hubbsi. Next base: position 27,137,659 of record JAVLUX010000006.1, read on the forward strand.
CTCTGGTAACTGCCTAGCAACCAGATGTGGTTACCCTAGCAACCAAGTAACAAATCACATATCTCTGCACCAGAAAATCGTAGAGACTTCCTGTTTCACATATTTCACTCAGGATTGGAAGGAGCCTTGATATGTATCACCCTGGTAAATGCATAGCAACCAGACAGGGTTACCCTAGCAACCAAATAACAAATCACATATCTTTGAAGCGGAACATCATAGAGACTTAGGGGTTGACATATTTCACACAGGATTGCAAGGAGCCTTATGAGTATCACTTTGTTAACTGCCTAGCAACCAGATGGGTTTACCCTAGCAACCAAGTAACAAATCACATATCTCTACACCAGAAAATCATAGAGACTTCCTGTTTCACTTATTTCACTCAGGATGGAAAGTAGCCTTGATATGTATCACTCTGGTAACTGCCTAGCAACCAGATGTGATTACCCTAGCAACCAAGTAACAAATCACATATCTCTGCAACAGAAAATCAGAGAGACTTCCGGGTTGACTTATTTCACTCAGGATTGAAAGTAGCCTTGATATGTATCACTCTGGTAACTGCCTAGCAACCAGATGTGATTACCCTAGCAACCAAGTAACAAATCACATATCTCTGCAACAGAAAATCATAGAGACTTCCGGGTTGACTTTATTCACTCAGGATGGAAAGTAGCCTTGATATGTATCACTCTGGTAACTGCCTAGTAACCAGACGGGGTTACCCTAGCAACCTAGCAACCAAGTAACAAATCACATATATCTGCACCAGTATATCGTAGAGACTAACTGTTTCACTTATTTCACTCAGGATGGAAAGTAGCCTTGATATGTATCATTCTGGTAACTGCATAGCAACCAGACAGGGTTACCTTAGCAACCAAGTAACAAATCACATATCTTTGAACCAGAACATCGTAGAGACTTAGGGGTTGACATATTTCACACAGGATTGCAAGGAGCCTTATGAGTATCACTTTGGTAACTGCCTAGCAACCAGATGTGTTTACCCTAGCAACCAAGTAACAAGTCACATATCTCTGCACCAGGAAATCATAGAGACTTCCTGTTTCACTTATTTCACTCAGGATGGAAAGTAGCCTTGATATGTATCCCTCTGGTAACTGCCTAGCAACCAGATGCGGTTACCCTAGCAACCAAGTAACAAATAACATATCTTTGAACCAGAACATCGTAGAGACTTAGGGGTTGACATATTTCACACAGGATTGCAAGGAGCCTTATGAGTATCACCTTAGTAACTGCCTAGCAACCAGATGGGGTTACCCTAGCAACCAACTAACAAATCACATAACTCTGCACCAGAAAATCGTAGAGACTTCCTGTTTGACATAATTTACTCAAGATGGAAAGTAGACTTGATATATATCACTCTGGTAACTGCCTATCAACCAGATATGGTTACCCTAGCAACCAAGTAACAAATCACATATCTATGCAACAGAAAATCATAGAGACTTCCGGGTTGACTGTATTCACTCAGAATGAAAAGGAGGCTTGATAAGGATCACCCTGGAAACTGCCTAGCAACCAGAATGGGTTACCCTAGCAACCAAGTAAAAAATGATATATCTATCTATCTATCTGTCTATCTATCTATCTATCTATCTATCTATCTTTCTGATGGTCAATATCTATCTATCTATCTATCTATCTATCTATCTATCTGAGGGTCAATATCTATCTAACTATCTATCTAACTATCTGCGGGTCAATAACTATCTATCTATCTATCTGTGGGTCATACTCTATCTATCTATATCTCAGGGTCAATGACTATCTGTCTATCTATATATCTGACGGTCAATATCTATCTATCTATCTAAGAGTCAATGACTATCTATCTATCTATCTATCTATCTATCTATCTATCTGAGGGTCAATATCTATCTATCTATCTATCTAACTATCTGCGGGTCAATAACTATCTATCTATCTATCTATCTATCTGTGGTTCATACTCTATCTATCTATATCTCAGGGTCAATGACTATCTATCTATCTATCTATATATCTGACGTTCAATATCTATCTATCTATCTAAGGGTCAATGACTATCAATCTATCTTTCTATCTTTCTATCTTTCTATCTATCTGAGGGTCAATATTTATCTATCTGAGGATCAATATCTATCTATCTATCTATCGATCTAATGGTCAATATCTATCTATCTATCTATCTATCTATCTATCTGATGGTCAATAACTATCTATCTATCTATCTATCTATCTATCTATCTGATGGTCAATAACTATCTATCTATCTATCTATCTATCTGAGGGTCAATATCTATCTATCTATCTATCTATCTATCTATGGGTCATACTCTATCTATCTATCTATCTATCTATCTGAGGGTCAATATCTATCTATCTATCTATCTATCTATCTAATCTATTTGATAGACTGAATGGTTTTATAATCTCTAAACTTTGAACTTTGAAAACTACTACTTATAATTACATCAAACTAGAAACCGTAAATCTTCAAACTTTTACAACTACTTCAAACTTTATGCTAGGCTTTCTCAAGCCAACCTAAAGTTTGTACTCAAACTTTTTAATCTAGTTATTATTATTATTCTTCTGAGACTAAATTTCTAAATGTAACTCCTCCTAGAGCTTTTAAGCTACATGCACCAAACTCGGCACAGACCTTCAGACTAATCCTGAATAGTGTGCTATATCTTTTCTAACTGATCGGACTTACGGTTTTCCTAAAAATGATGATCAAAACTCGGAAAAACTCCCATTGATTAACATTGCGGAATGTTCAGAAATTTAAATCCCAACTGATGTTTTCACACACACAGACGAAAAAGGGCCTGTCAGCCCTGCGTCTCTCCCTCTCTCTCTCCCTCAGAGGATTTCTTTTATCAAGCAGCCAATAAGTAATGACCTAAAATCTTCATAGCCACAGTATAGTAGCTTCCAGGTTGACTTGATTCACTCAGTATGGAAAGGAGGCTTGATAAGTATCACCCTGGTAACTGCATAGCAACCAGATGGGGTTACCCTAGCAACCAACTAACAAATCACATATCTCTGCAACAGAAAATCAGAGAGACTTCCGGGTTGACTTGATTCACTCAGGATGGAAAGTAGCCTTGATATGTATCACTCTGGTAACTGCCTAGCAACCAGATGGGGTTACCCTAGCAACCAAGTAACAAATCACATATATCTGCACCAGAAAATCGTAGAGACTTCCTGTTTCACTTATTTCACTCAGGATGGAAAGTAGCCTTGATATGTATCACTCTGGTAACTGCCTAGCAACCAGATGTGATTACCCTAGCAACCAAGTAACAAATCATATATTTCTGCACCAGAAAATCGTAGAGACATCTGGGTTGACTTAATTCACTCAGGATGGAAAGGAGGGTTGATAAGTATCACCCTGGTAACTGCATAGCAACCAGATATGGTTACCCTAGCAACCAAGTAACAAATCACATATCTTTGAACCAGAACATCGTAGAGACTTAGGGGTTGACATATTTCACTCAGGATTGCAAGGAGCCTCATGAGTATCACTTTGGTAACTGCCTAGCAACCAGATGGGGTTACCCTAGCAACCAAGTAACAAATCACATATCTCTGCAACAGAAAATCATAGACTTCCTGTTTCACTTATTTCACTCAGGATGGAAAGTAGGCTTGATATGTATCACTCTGGTAACTGCCTAGCAACCAGATGTGGTTACCCTAGCAACCAAGTAACAAATCACATATCTCTGCAACAGAAAATCATAGAGACTTCCTGTTTCACTTATTTCACTCAGGATGGAAAGTAGGCTTGATATGTATCACTCTGGTAACTGCCTAGCAACCAGACGGGGTTACCCTAGCAACCAAGTAACAAATCACATATCTCTGCACCAGAAAATCGTAGAGACTACCTGTTTCACTTATTTCACTCAGGATGGAAAGTAGCCTTGATATGTATCACTCTGGTAACTGCATAGCAACCAGACAGGGTTACCTTAGCAACCAAGTAACAAATCACATATCTTTGAACCAGAACATCGTAGAGACTTAGGGGTTGACATATTTCACACAGGATTGCAAGGAGCCTTATGAGTATCACTTTGGTAACTGCCTAGCAACCAGATGTGTTTACCCTAGCAACCAAGTAACAAATCACATATCTCTGCACCAGAAAATCATAGAGACTTCCTGTTTCACTTATTTCACTCAGGATGGAAAGAAGCCTTGATATGTATCCCTCTGGTAACTGCCTAGCAACCAGATGCGGTTACCCTAGCAACCAAGTAACAAATCGCATATCTTTGAACCAGAACATCGTAGAGACTTAGGGGTTAACATATTTCACACAGGATTGCAAGGTGCCTTATGAGTATCACCTTGGTAACTGCCTAGCAACCAGATGGGGTTACCCTAGGAACCAACTAACAAATCACATATCTCTGCACCAGAAAATCGTGGAGACTTCCTGTTTCACTTATTTCACTCAGGATGGAAAGTAGCCTTGATATGTATCACTCTGGTAACTGCCTAGCAACCAGATGTGATTACCCTAGCAACCAAGTAACAAATCACATATCTCTGCAACAGAAAATCAGAGAGACTTCCGGGTTGACTTATTTCACTCAGGATGGAAAGTAGCCTTGATATGTATCACTCTGGTAACTGCCTAGCAACCAGATGTGATTACCCTAGCAACCAAGTAACAAATCACATATCTCTGCAACAGAAAATCAGAGAGACTTCCGGGTTGACTTATTTCACTCAGGATGGAAAGTAGCCTTGATATGTATCACTCTGGTAACTGCCTAGCAACCAGATGTGATTACCCTAGCAACCAAGTAACAAATCACATATCTCTGCAACAGAAAATCATAGAGACTTCCGGGTTGACTTTATTCACTCAGGATGGAAAGTAGCCTTGATATGTATCACTCTGGTAACTGCCTAGTAACCAGACGGGGTTACCCTAGCAACCTAGCAACCAAGTAACAAATCACATATATCTGCACCAGTATATCGTAGAGACTAACTGTTTCACTTATTTCACTCAGGATGGAAAGTAGCCTTGATATGTATCATTCTGGTAACTGCCTAGCAACCAGACAGGGTTACCTTAGCAACCAAGTAACAAATAACATATCTTTGAACCAGAACATCGTAGAGACTTAGGGGTTGACATATTTCACACAGGATTGCAAGGAGCCTTATGAGTATCACCTTAGTAACTGCCTAGCAACCAGATGGGGTTACCCTAGCAACCAACTAACAAATCACATATCTCTGCACCAGAAAATCGTAGAGAATTCCGGGTTGACATAATTTATTCAGGATGGAAAGGAGGCTTGATAAGTATCACTCTGGTAACTGCCTAGCAATGACAAGGGCTTACCCTAGCAACCAAGTAACAAATCACATAACTCTGCACCAGAAAATCGTAGAGACTTCCTGTTTCACTTATTTTACTCAAGATGGAAAGTAGACTTGATATATATCACTCTGGTAACTGCCTATCAACCAGATATGGTTACCCTAGCAACCAAGTAACAAATCACATATCTATGCAACAGAAAATCATAGAGACTTCCGGGTTGACTTTATTCACTCAGAATGAAAAGGAGGCTTGATAAGGATCACCCTGGAAACTGCCTAGCAACCAGATTGGGTTACCCTAGCAACCAAGTAAAAAATGATATATCTATCTATCTATCTGTCTATCTATCTATCTATCTATCTATCTATCTATCTTTCTGATGGTCAATATCTATCTATCTATCTATCTATCTATCTGAGGGTCAATATCTATCTATCTATCTATCTAACTATCTGCGGGTCAATAACTATCTATCTATCTATCTGTGGGTCATACTCTATCTATCTATATCTCAGGGTCAATGACTATCTGTCTATCTATATATCTGACGGTCAATATCTATCTATCTATCTAAGAGTCAATGACTATCTATCTATCTATCTATCTATCTATCTGAGGGTCAATATCTATCTATCTATCTATCTAACTATCTGCGGGTCAATAACTATCTATCTATCTATCTATCTGTGGTTCATACTCTATCTATCTATATCTCAGGGTCAATGACTATCTATCTATCTATCTATCTATATATCTGACGTTCAATATCTATCTATCTATCTAAGGGTCAATGACTATCAATCTATCTTTCTATCTTTCTATCTTTCTATCTATCTATCTGAGGGTCAATATTTATCTATCTGAGGATCAATATCTATCTATCTATCTATCGATCTAATGGTCAATATCTATCTATCTATCTATCTATCTATCTATCTATCTATCTGATGGTCAATAACTATCTATCTATCTATCTATCTATCTGATGGTCAATAACTATCTATCTATCTATCTGAGGGTCAATATCTATCTATCTATCTATCTATCTATGGGTCATACTCTATCTATCTATCTATCTATCTATCTATCTATCTATCTGAGGGTCAATATCTATCTATCTATCTATCTATCTATCTAATCTATTTGATAGACTGAATGGTTTTATAATCTCTAAACTTTGAACTTTGAAAACTACTACTTATAATTACATCAAACTAGAAACCGTAAATCTTCAAACTTTTACAACTACTTCAAACTTTATGCTAGGCTTTCTCAAGCCAACCTAAAGTTTGTACTCAAACTTTTTAATCTAGTTATTATTATTATTCTGAGACTAAATTTCTAAATCTAACTCCTCCTAGAGCTTTTAAGCTACATGCACCAAACTCGGCACAGACCTTCAGACTAATCCCGAATAGTGTGCTATATCTTTTCTAACTGATCGGACTTACGGTTTTCCTAAAAATGACGATCAAAACTCGGAAAAACTCCCATTGACTTAACATTGCGGAATGTTCAGAAATTTCAATCCCAACTGACGTTTTCACACACACACAGACAAAAAAGGGCCTGTCAGCCCTGCGTCTTTCCCTCTCTCTCTCCCTCAGAGGATTTATTTTATCAAGCAGCCAATAAGTAATGACCTAAAATCTTCATAGCCACAGTATAGTAGCTTCCAGGTTGACTTTGTTCACTCAGTATGGAAAGGAGGCTTGATAAGTATCACCCTGGTAACTGCATAGCAACCAGACAGGGTTACCCTAGCAACCAAATAACATCACATATCTCTGCACCAGAAAATCATACAGACTTCCTGTTTCACTTATTTCACTCAGGATGGAAAGTAGCCTTGATATGTATCACTCTGTTAACTGCCTAGCAACCAGACGGGGTTACCCTAGCAACCAAGTAACAAATCACATATCTCTGCACCAGAAAATCGTAGAGACTACCTGTTTCACTTATTTCACTCAGGATGGAAAGTAGCCTTGATATGTATCACTCTGGTAACTGCATAGCAACCAGACAGGGTTACCCTAGCAACCAAGTAACAAATCACATATCTTTGAACCAGAACATCGTAGAGACTTAGGGGTTGACATATTTCACACAGGATTGCAAGGAGCCTTATGAGTATCACTTTGGTAACTGCCTAGCAACCAGATGTGTTTACCCTAGCAACCAAGTAACAAATCACATAGCTCTGCACCAGAAAATCGTAGAGACTTCCTGTCTCACTTATTTCATTCAGGATGGAAAGTAGCCTTGATATGTATCACTCTGGTAACTGCCTAGCAACCAGATGCGGTTACCCTAGCAACCAAGTAACAAGTCACATATCTCTGCAACAGAAAATCGTAGAGACTTCCGGGTTGACATAATTCACTCAGGATGGAAAGGAGGCTTGATAAGTATCACCCTGGTAACTGCATAGCAACCAGATGGGGTTACCCTAGCAACCAAGTAACAAATAACATATCTCTTCACCAGAAAATCGTAGAGACTTCCTGTTTGAATTAATTCGCTCAGGATGGGAAATAGCCTTGATATGTATCACTCTGGTAACTGCCTAGCAACCAGATATGGTTACCCTAGCAACCAAATAACAAATCACATATCTCTGCAACAGAAAATCGCGGAGACTTCCGGGTTGACTTTTTTCATTCAGGATGGAAAGGAGGCTTGATAAGTATCACCCTGGTAACTGCATAGCAACCAGATGTGGTTACCCTAGCAACCAAGTAACAAATCACATATCTTTGAACCAGAACATCATAAAGACTTAGGGGTTGACATATTTCACACAGGATTGCAAGGAGCCTTATGAGTAACACTTTGGTAACTGCCTAGCAACCAGATAGGGTTACCCTAGCAACCAAGTAACAAATCACATATCTCTGCACCAGAAAATTGTATAGACTTCCTGTTTGAATTATTTCACTCAGAATGGAAAGTAGCCTTGATATGTATCACTCTGGTAACTGCCTATCAACCAGATATGGTTACCCTAGCAACCAAGTAACAAATCACATATCTATGCAAAAGAAAATCGTAGAGACTTCTGGGTTGACTTTATTCACTCAGAATGAAAAGGAGGCTTGATAAGGATCACCCTGGAAACTGCCTAGCAACCAAGTAAAAAGTAATCTATCTATCTATCTATCTATCTATCTATCTATCTATGGGTCAATGACTATCTATCTATCTATCTATCTGTCTATCTATCTGAGTGTCAATATCTATCTACCTATCTATCTATCTATCTATCTGAGTGTCAATATCTATCTATCTGAGGGTCAATATCTATCTATCTATCTATCTATCTATCTATCTATGGGTCAATATCTATCTATCTATCTATCTATCTATCTATCTATCTATCTATCTATCCATCCATCTATCTAATCTACACTACCGTTCAAAAGTTTGGGGTCACCCAAACAATTTTGTGTTTTCCTGAAAAGTCACACTTATTCACCACCATACGTTGTGAAATGAATAGAAAATAGAGTCAAGACATTGACAAGGTTAGAAATAATGATTTGTATTTGAAATAAGATTTTTTTTACATCAAACTTTGCTTTCGTCAAAGAATCCTCCATTTGCAGCAATTACAGCATTGCAGACCTTTGGCATTCTAGCTGTTAATTTGTTGAGGTAATCTGGAGAAATTGCACCCCACGCTTCCAGAAGCAGCTCCCACAAGTTGGATTGGTTGGATGGGCACTTCTTGCGTACCATACGGTCAAGCTGCTCCCACAACAGCTCAATGGGGTTCAGATCTGGTGACTGCGCTGGCCACTCCATTACCGATAGAATACCAGCTGCCTGCTTCTGCTCTAAATAGTTCTTGCACAATTTGGAGGTGTGTTTAGGGTCATTGTCCTGTTGTAGGATGAAATTGGCTCCAATCAAGCGCTGTCCACTGGGTATGGCATGGCGTTGCAAAATGGAGTGATAGCCTTCCTTATTCAGAATCCCTTTTACCCTGTACAAATCTCCCACCTTACCAGCACCAAAGCAACCCCAGACCATTATATTACCTCCACCATGCTTAACAGATGGCGTCAGGCATTCTTCCAGCATCTTTTCATTTGTTCTGCGTCTCACAAACGTTCTTCTTTGTGATCCAAACACCTCAAACTTGGATTCATCTGTCCACAACACTTTTTTCCAGTCTTCCTCTGTCCAATGTCTGTGTTCTTTTGCCCATCTTAATCTTTTTCTTTTATTGGCCAGTCTCAGATATGGCTTTTTCTTTGCCACTCTGCCCTGAAGCCCAGAATCCCGCAGCCGCCTCTTCACTGTACATGTTGACACTGGTGTTTTGCGGGTACTATTTAATGAAGATGCCAGTTGGGGACCTGTGAGGCATCTGTTTCTCAAACTAGAGACTCTAATGTACTTATCTTCTTGCTCAGTTGTGCAACGCGGCCTCCCACTTCTTTTTCTACTCTGGTTAGAGCCTGTTTGTGCTGTCCTCTGAAGGGAGTAGTACACACCGTTGTAGGAAATCTTCAATTTCTTAGCAATGTCTCACATGGAATAGCCTTCATTTCTAAGGACAAGAATAGACTGTCGAGTTTCAGATGAAAGTTCTCTTTTTCTGGCCATTTTGAGCGTTTAATTGACCCCACAAATGTGATGCTCCAGAAACTCAATCTGCTCAAAGGAAGGTCAGTTTTGTAGCTTCTGTAACGACCTAAACTGTTTTCAGATGTGTGAACATGATTGCACAAGGGTTTTCTAATCATCAATTAGCCTTCTGAGCCAATGAGCAAACACATTGTACCATTAGAACACTGGAGTGATAGTTGCTGGAAATGGGCCTCTATACACCTATGTACATATTGCACCAAAAACCAGACATTTGCAGCTAGAATAGTCATTTACCACATTAGCAATGTATAGAGTGTATTTCTTCAAAGTTAAGACTAGTTTAAAGTTGTCTTCATTGAAAAGTACAGTGCTTTTCCTTCAAAAATAAGGACATTTCAATGTGACCCCAAACTTTTGAACGGTAGTGTATATGATAGACTGAATGGTCTTATAATCTCTAAACTTTGAACTTTGAAAACTACTACTTATAATTACATCAAACTAAAAACTACTTCAAACTTTCATGCTAGGCTTTCTCAAGTCAACCTAAAGTTTGTACTCAAACTTTTTAATCTAGTTATTCTTCTTCTTCTTAGAAAACGGTTAACTTTAATCCAGCCTAGACCTTTAACTCTACAAACTCCAAACTCAGACTAGACCTTTGGACTGTTCTGAAGTTATATGCTATATCTTTTCTAACTGATCGGACTTACGGTTTTCCTAAAAATGACGATCAAAACTCGGAAAAACTCCCATTGACTTAACATTGCGGAATTTTCATATTTTCAAACTCCCCAAATGTCAAAAATTTAAATCTAAACACCTTGAAGACTAGGATCTAAATCAAAATGCCATTCTATATACTATATGAGCCATTGAGACTCATTTAAACTAATAAACTCATATATCTATGACACTTATCTATCTATCTACACTTATAAACTCTTAAACTCATAATAAATGAATAAACTCTAAACTTGAACTCTTAGACCTCATACACTTATGAACTCATGAATTCATAAATTAATAAACTCTGAACTCTAACTCATTTAAACTTATAAACTCTAAACTCAAACTCGTACACTTTTCAGCTTGAGTTTTAAGAAGCTGGGCAATTGTGTCTCATAATGTAGCAATTTAATTTCCTCATTTCCTTCACCTGGTTACTGTGACAAACTACTTTAAACTAATTTAAACTTCAAACTACTTCAAACTTTCTGGGCCAAACTTTCACAAGCCAACTTAAAGTTTGTCTCGGAAAACTTTTTAATCTAGATTTAACAGTGATTATGAAACAGGACCATGGTAACTACACTGAGGCATGGATCTTCACTACCATAGTTATGTAGCATGATTTCTATTAAACAAACAATGGCATTTTTGTAATGTAAAAAAAAACCCAAAATGCATTTAAAAACTAGAAATATAAAATTGTATAAAAAAAAACATTTCTAAACTGCCACAGTTGTATTAAAAATAATAATAATTTAATTTAATTTAATAGAGCTTTAGAAGTAATTTTTAAACTTTATCTGCCTGAGACAGGATTTTGTCGAGGCACAGATCTGGGGAAGGCTGCAAAAATGTTTTGGCTGCATTGAAGTTTCCCAAGAAAACACTGGCCTCCATAATTCTTAAATGCAAGAAGTTTGGAACAACCAGGACTCTTCCTAGAGCTGGCTGCCAGGCCAAACTGAGCAATCGGGGGAGAAGGGCCTTGGTAAAAGAGATTACCAAGAACTCAATGGTCACTCTGGTTGAACTCTAGAGATTATGTGTGGAGATGGGAGAAACTTGCAGAAGGACAACCATCACAACACTAATACACTTATATGGGCTTTATGGCAGAGTGGCCAGATGGAAGACTGTGGGGGCTTTTTTTAGTGGCAGGGACTGGGAGACTGGTCTGGGTTAAAGGAAATCTGAATGCAGCAAAATACAGAGATATCCTTAATGAAAACCATGTCCAGAGTGCTCAGGACTTCAGACTGGGCCAAAGGTTCACCTTACAACAGGATGACCCCAACTACACAACCAAGATAACGCAAGAGTGGCTTAGGGACAACTCTGTGAATGTACTTGAGTGGCCCAGTAAGAGCCCGGACTTGAACCCAATTGAACATCTCTGGAGAAACTTGAAAATGGCTGTCCACTGACGGTCCCCATCCAATCTGACAGCTTGAGTGGAACTGCAGAGAAGGTCAGAAAATCCCCAAATCCAGGTGTGCCCAAAATACTCAAAAAGACTGTAAGAGGCTGTAATCGCTGCCAAAGATTCTTCAAATAAGTACAGAGTTAAGAGTCTGAATACTTTTATCAATGTGATATTTCATTTTTTTCTTTTTAATAAATTTGCAAAGTTAACAAAAATCTGTTTATTCTGTTTTGTCATTATGGGGTGTGGGTGTGTAGATTGATGTGATTTTTTTTTTTTTTTTAATAAAAGCATTTTAGCATAAGGCTGCAACATAAGAAAAAAATTAAGGGGTCTGAATAATTTCTGAACGCACTATATACAGTACATGCTAGTTATCATTTATTCCTTTATCATTGATAAGCAAGAGCTTTCTTGTGTTTTAAGTTTTAGGTCACTAATGTAGTATCGACCACATGCATTTACTGACACAAATGCAGAGATATTGTTCTATCATCATGGTTGTTCAAGCTGGATAAGGCCTAGCGTCCAAGTGAGGTCTGCCTTAACCTTAAGGGAAAGACAGTCCTCAGTTTTATTCAGTCTACTGATGCTATTGCAGCGTATTATTCAGAGTTTGATGTGTTGTGACTGAGCCAAAGGAACTGAGCTCCAAAGGGTATATAAAGAGAGAAGAGACTCTTAATTTATGACTCATCTCTGACCATTATCGGCTGACCATTTTAACTTTGTGTTTTAAAATATATAAACTTTAAATGATTGCATTAATGTAGCTGAACAGAACACCATCTTTGGACATTTCTAGAATTATCTGTTCTTTTCCCCCGATAAGAACTCTGTACTTGTATGAGTTGATATAAAATAATTTGCATACGTCTATAATTACTGTTGCTTCAGTAGTCCAAGTTTAGGCCCTCAACTCATTTTCTGTTTCTCTTTTGCTTTTGGAAATGTGTAGAATTGTGTTGTCTTCAGTAAACTCTCTCTTAACTGATTGTAACTTTGGCTCCTGTTCTTCATTGTTCGTACTGGTCTCTCTAATAGGTCAAGCTGTATTCCCATACATGTCAATTTCAAAAGTGTTGAAGCCTTTATATTTGAAATTTTCAGTGTCCAACATTACAACCATGGCCTTTCTCTCTCTGGCTCTTGGTATCAGTATGGTTGGGTGGGGGAAGCAATTGTTAATTAGTTAATTTGTGGGTGTGGGGTATAAAAGTAGTTTGGCTCTTTTGTTTGAGGTCTTTCTCTCCCTCTGTGGTGGTCGCATCTCTCCAGAGGAGGCCTTAGCTTCACTCTTTCTTTCATGCTCCACATCATTTACAGCTCCATTAGATTTTTGTTTTAGCTCCTTTGTTTAACCCCTAGATATTATTTTCATTATTCCGAGTCTGTGTGTCTTCAGTCATAGTGGAGAAAAAAAAATAAGAAAAAGGCAACAAAGAGGAGGTCCATAGCCAGCACACTAGATGAAAAGGGCCCAAAACTGGCATAAACTTCATAGGCTGTTGGAATCAACAGGCCTAGAGACAATAAGTTGTAATGCCAGATTGATACATCAAGCTTCAAGCCAAAACACAATTAAAAATAATGACAGCATCACCATCTGGTACATTTCCAATAATTTTTTTAATGGTAAAAAAAAAAAAAAAAAAAGCACTTCCAAGCAGAGTAGGAAAAACAAGTTTCCGCCATATTGGAAGTGCACCCATTTCTGTGATGGCAACATTGCACAGCAGAAGTGTCCCAGACATGGTATTAAGGGGAGCAAGAAAATACTCACCAAATTAGAGCTGATTTTCTATCAGTCGGCCCAAAGAAAATCACAGGACACAAAATATAATCATGATAAAAGGGACATACTATCATCACTAGAAAGAAATCACTGCTCCACAGCAAATTTCACATTTAAAATCTTTTGGCTTTTGTTTATGTACAACAATATCTAATTATAAAGAATAGGCAGTTTCTATTTTACAGGCACTGCTCTGGAGCAAAGCTCATTTTGTCTCTTGAAGTGTAGAGAAATATTTATATTACACCCTGTGTGAGACATAATTTAGAGCATTGTGGCAATTTTTCATGACAGAATCATTCCAATCATGACAATTACAGGGATGCATTAATTCTTTATTATAGATGAAACACTTACCATTAAACCATAGATCTCTGAAGAACTTCTCACTTTTGGCAGAATTTCCATTGGTATGTCAAAATATCTGCAATCAGTTAGGATATCAGTTACAAAAACATTATTCTTGTTGCTTAGTAATGTGCAATAGCATTTTTCAGAAAGATTTTTTTATAATATATGTATGTATGTATGTATGTATACACATATACATACATACATATACATACATATATACTAGGGCTGTAACGATACACCAAACCCACGATTCGGTTCGTATCACGATTTTTGACCCACGATACGATACAAACCTCGATATGGGATGGCTTGGCGGCGGAGGGGTGGGGACAAAACAGTTCAAAAGATATTTTGAGGAAAAAATATATAATTTTATTAAATAACATTTGAAAAACCTGTATAAACTGAACACCAAATAACAATATTAACTATGCAAATTATTAACAATATACCTAAGTAAAATAAATTATATAGCCAAAGCTATAACACTTCTGTTTTCTTTGTAACAAAATACTGTTGAAAAACAAACAGAACTAAAGTCCATAGAGGAGATGATTCAAGCATGTTGAAAAGTCTTCTTCAATCAATCTTACATTTACAAAGAAAATTAAATGGTTTCTGTTTTTTCACACTGAGGTAACTGAGGCTTACTGTCTGTGCTGTAAACCACAAATCAAGTAAGTAAACATTAAACAAATAAACAACTTCTTTCTCTTAAGAAAACCAAACTCGTTGTGGATTTGATTTAAGGGAGTTGAAAATTCTTCTTCAGAAACACCATCATGTCCACATTGTCTGGTGAGAGGCTTGCTCTCTGTGCTGTGACAATGTCCCCTGCAGTGGAAAACACTCTCTCACTGGGGACAGATGTGGCTGGGATTCCAAGGTACATTTTAGCCAACTTGGCTAAATGGGGGAACTGGTTCTGGTTGTCCTTCCACCACATAAGTGGATTTGACTCCAATGAGAGGCTCTGCACTGCTCTGTAATGCTGCACCTCCTCATCCACCACTGCAGACAAAGGCTTGGATGATGACGATGCCTGTTCCATTGGAAAGAAGTCTCCAAACAGTTCAGCCATCATTGGTGCTCTTTTGGCTGGAGGAGGACAGTTACTGCAGCTTGAGGCTGTCTCTGATTGCTCTTCCGTTGAAGTCTGGGCCTAACAGACAAAATCCATTACACAATTGCAACATAATGTTAGATACAATGGAGGATATGAAATCCAGGACAATTACATGAATAAAGTTAGTTTAATAAAGTTAAGTATTTTTTATCTGACTATATTTAAATACTGACTTTAAAATAAATACTGACTTTAATTAAATAGGCCTAATTGATTTACACAGCACTTTATTTAATATATTAATATTTAAACAATCAAATACCTGAACAATCTGTGAACAATCTTCCAGAATTCTCTCAGTCAGACTCTTGAAGATTGTGTCATGGGTGGTCTCATCAAGGAAAGGTAGAGATTTGAAACGGGGGTCAAGTACAGTGCTCATATGAAGAAACTGAATTAGTGCCCTATCCGAATCAGGGTATCTGTCCTCAAAGTCATGTGCAATAGCAGCTTTGATGTCTTTCACTACTGTTGAGTCAGAGACACTGTGCTTCATGGAGGCCAGGATTCTGTGTTTCAATGGCACGATCATTGAAATAGTTGGCATCTGCTCAGTGCTCATGAGGGTAGTCACAGTTTTCAAAGGTTTAAGAACCTGCACCACGTCCTCAGCTAGTTTCACATCATCATCAGACAGAGTGACGATGTCTTTAATGTTCTTCTTGACACTCTTGTCTGTTAATGTAGAGAAAACAGCAGCCTGCTGCTCAAGGTAGCGTTCGAGCATGTCGTGGCTTGAGTTCCACCTAGTAGCCACATCCTGGACCAGCTTGTGTAAGGGCAGCTGTAGCATCACCTGTTTCTCCTTCAACACAGCTGCAGCTGTTGTGCTGCGGTGGAAAAACGTGACCACTTTCCTCACTCTGCCGAGGAGTCGGGACATGTGGTGAACGCCCATCCCTCTCTGCGCAGCCAGATTAACAGTGTGAGCAAAGCATCGTATATGCGGTGAAAATCCGGCCGCTTCGACAGCAATGGCAATATTTCTGGCGTTGTCTGTTGTCACGGGAACGGGGACGTTTGTTCTGCTGATTTTCCAATCTATCACAGCCTCTTTAAGTATTTCCGATAAATGGTCGCTTGTATGGCTCTCATACACAGCGCGTGTTTGGAGGACGGGGTTTGCTATTTGCCAATCGGCCGTAATATAGTGTGCGGTTATGGTCATATAGCTGTCTGTGGCACGGGACGTCCATCCATCGGTGGTGATTGCGATGGATTCAGCAGTACTCAACCCTTCCTCCACCTTAGCCTTTGTTTTCTCCAGAAGTTTTGGTAGCACATTTTGAGAGAAATGCGACCGGCTTGGTAATGCATAACGGGGCTCGAGCACACTAAGTAAATACTTGAATCCCTCGTTTTCAACTACCGAAAAGGGGCGCATATCCAGTGACATCAAAATTCCAATTGCATCAGTAATTTTTTGTGCTCGATCTGAATTGGCTGGAAACTTTGCTTGGAATAAACTAGGCAGTGTAGGCTGCTGCTGTTGGGTTGTTTTCTGTGGACGAGCTAAACTGATGTCGGGATGGTGCCTTAAGATATGCATCTGCATGTTGGTTGTGTTGCCGGCCGGTTGGGGAAGCTTCTTGAAACACTTACGGCAAATTGTGTGGGTCTTGTCGACAACACGATTGCCATCCTTGTTCTCCACCGGGTAGCCGAAATGTTGCCATACTGCTGACTTAAAAGTATTAGGAGGGTCCGCGATGTCTGGGTTTGTTGCCATGTTTCCTCACGTTCTTCAACTAGCTCGCGTGACGCGTCACATGAAAAAGGTTAAGGTAGCACATGCAATTGCAGGACGCTTACCGATAAAATTAAATTTATTGAATTTATAAATTTTTAATTTATCCTCAACTAGTTTTGTGGTGTAGGTCTACGTATTTTATAATGTTAACGTCAAATAATACTAATAGTAATTTAAAGATGTGGTAGCATTGGATCTGGACAGGAAGGATAAATCTGGGAGTTGGAAGGGGTGTGTCGATCGCGATTCTGCCTTCTCACATCGCGATACAGGATCGTGGATCTGCGTATCGCAATTTCGATTTCATATTGCATATCGTTACAGCCCTAATATATACACATACATACACACACACTCACCTAAAGGATTATTAGGAACACCATACTAATACTGTGTTTGACCCCCTTTCGCCTTCAGAACTGCCTTAATTCTATGTGGCATTGATTCAACAAGGTGCTGAAAGCATTCTTTAGAAATGTTGGCCCATATTGATAGGATAGCATCTTGCAGTTGATGGAGATTTGTGGGATGCACATCCAGGGCACGAAGCTCCCGTTCCACCACATCCCAAAGATGCTCCATTGGGTTGAGATCTGGTGACTGTGGGGGCCATTTTAGTACAGTGAACTCATTGTCATGTTCAAGAAACCAATTTGAAATGATTCGAGCTTTGTGATATGGTGCATTATCCTGCTGGAAGTAGCCATCAGAGGATGGGTACATGGTGGCCATAAAGGGATGGACATGGTCAGAAACAATGCACAGGTAGGCCGTGGCATTTAAACGATGCCCAATTGGCACTAAGGGGCCTAAAGTGTGCCAAGAATACATCCCCCCACACCATTACACCACCACCACCAGCCTGCACAGTGGTAACAAGGCATGATGGATCCATGTTCTCATTCTGTTTACGCCAAATTCTGACTCTACCATCTGAATGTCTCAACAGAAATCGAGACTCATCAGACCAGGCAACATTTTTCCAGTCTTCAACTGTCCAATTTTGGTGACCTCTTGCAAATTGTAGCCTCTTTTTCCTATTTGTAGTGGAGATGAGTGGTACCCGGTGGGGTCTTCTGCTGTTGTAGCCCATCCGCCTCAAGGTTGTGCGTGTTGTGGCTTCACAAATGCTTTGCTGCATACCTCGGTAGTAATGAGTGGTTATTTCAGTCAAAGTTGCTCTTCTATCAGCTTGAATCAGTCGGCCCATTCTCCTCTGACCTCTAGCATCAACAAGGCATTTTCGCCCACAGGACTGCCGCATACTGGATGTTTTTCCATTTTCACACCATTCTTTGTAAACCCTAGAAATGGTTGTGCGTGAAAATCCCAGTAACTGAGCAGATTGTGAAATACTCAGACCGGCCCGTCTGGCACCAACAACCATGCCATGCTCAAAATTGCTTAAATCACCTTTCTTTCCCATTCTGACATTCAGTTTGGAGTTCAGGAGATTGTCTGACCAGGACCACACCCCTAAATGCATTGAAGCAACTGCCATGTGATTGGTTGATTAGATAATTGCATTAATGAGAAATTGAACAGGTGTTCCTAATAATCCTAATAAAGTTGAGTGTATATATATATATAACAAATGTTTGTGTATGCTAGGGTTACTCCGATACCAAAAATTTGGCATTGGTACGATAGCAGCCCTGTGAAGTATCAATACTAAATAAATACTTTGGCAACCAATAAATTGCCTCAGATTACTGATGAAATCACACAACAAAGGACTTAATTAAAAGAACTGCATAAAGTCTTCCAGTTGCAAATTCTGCATTTTCTATTTAAATTGTTCTGGATTCCATGTGTTTTTTTTTTGTTAAATACAACAATAGTAATGATAATAATAATAATAAAACCATTTATTAGCAACAAGATTATATCGTACAGTTTATACTTTTTTGGTATTGCAATATTTCGTTAGTACCGGCATACCGCGCAACCCTAGTATATGCATGTATGAACTTACGAGCAGAGTTCAGGATCCCAGTCCAGTGTAAGAATATTGAAGAGCATGGTCCGGCTGGCATTGGTCACATCTGTGCAATGTACACCTCCCTTCTTTCCCCCTGTCAGGCTCTGAAATAAAGAGACATTACAAATTATTTTAACAAGTTAAATTATTAGATCATGATCACTTAATGATGACTAGAGCAGGGAGTCAATCCACGACTATTGCTTTATATCTATAATATAATTTCAGCACCAAAGGCCAGGGCCACCGATAGGGGGCATAACTGGGCCTCTTGTCCCGGGCCTGGGCTGAAGGCAAATCCACAGGCACCAATACCCTGATTGCTCAGGAGCTTGAGTACCCATGGGGAAGACCTAGCACCAATGGCACTGTGTGATATTATGCTAATAAAATCCAATGTTTATCAGTTTATGTGCAGTTAATGTTGGCCAAATTAAATCTATGCAAGATTTTTCTTAATGAACTTCAGATTTAAAAAAAATTAAATCTTAATCTTACTAAGCACATCCTTTTAAAAGTACTTTCTGGAAAAAGAAAGTACTTCCAAACAATGACAACACGTTTGAGGTTTATTTCAAAGTGTCTGTTAAAAAGTGTAAGCATAACAAGCATAACAACCTTGGATTGCCCCAATAGTAAGGCACTGATATATTAAAACCATATACACAATCACTGTAAAATGTATTTGCATTAGAGAAACCACACTGGTCTTACCCAGATCAGCCAGGAATCAACAGTTCCAAACATGGCCCGGTGGGACAGCACAGCTTTATGCACCTCTTCCACATTATCCATCAGCCAGCGTAACTTCACTGCGCTGAAGTAAGTGCTAATGGGGAGGCCTGTCTTGTGCTTTATGGAAGGCAAGTGGACAAGTGATGCATATTATTTAATTTTGCCAGACTTGAACAAGAACAAGTGCAACTCTAAAGGCTTATTTTAGCTCACCGAACAATTATGATGAAATGCACTGATGTTTTTGTTCTGCTAAGGTGTTCGTATGGTCTGAAATTCTTGACCAAGGAGAACTCGGCAAGTCAAAGAGAGATGATTGGTTAAAACTAACCATGGGTGTGACTTTTTTACAAACGTGCGTGCCGCCTACAGAGCTGCTTTCTATGGTGTAAACTAGGCTTAAAAGAAAGATTTTGGGTGGCCAAGATGGTAAAAATAAATGCACTTGGTCCCATATGAATTCTTACCAGATGTATCAAAAGATTTTTCATTAATAATGTGTCCGATTGTGGTTGTAGCTGTTCGAGATAAGGGCCTTTTCAAATTTCTGGGTTAGGAACGTGGAAGTAAGCTAGCTATATCTGGTGTTCAGAGGTAAACTGAAGATGGACACCACAGCAAATGTTGCTGCAGTGTTCCTTTATGTTCCAACACCAAAGGAAAAAAAGCAGCAAGAAAAGTAAGATGCCAAATTTAATTAGTCACTCCCACAGCAGCTGTATTTGAAACTCAATTACAGCACTGTGGACTAGTTTTATGTTTTTTTTTTTTCTCTTTTTCTTTTTCTTTTTTATAATTACAGAGTAATGTAATAATACCAAAATATGTCATCATCAAGCACTGTGAAAAGGGTCCATATCATCTTCCTTTACATGGAGCCAATGCACTTCTTCACACTCTTACTTTGAGGTGGTTTTTGTTCCTGCCTGGAGTTTTGTTGATAAGTCTCTCCACTGTTGACTGGGTCCGCAGATCAAGCCAAACTAAACTCAAACAGATAATGGATTTGCACTAATCTATAAAGCAGTATATTTGCTTTTTTTATAAATGCTGAGATCAATAATACCTGGTCATATACTAGGGAGGTAAAGTTCACTTACCTATAGCATTGTAAAGTGGTTCACCAGTTTCCTTGTCCCAAACAAGGGTGGTTTCCCGCTGATTGGTCACACCAATGGCTAAAGAGAGAGATCACAATTAGCAAAGAAAATTGAGCAAGCATGAGTGTGTAATGGCAGGTGCATAGAGGAATAAGAGTTTATGCTGATACCTTTAATGTTGGAGATGTCAATGTTTAGCTGGGTCAGTTTCTCACAGGTCCTGTCCATGCACTCATACACTGACTGAAGAATCTCTTTTGGATCCTGCTCCACCCAGCTAAAACCAGATGATAAGTAATAATGTTTTTACTCTCATCAGCCACATTAATTTTGCATGAGCATAAAAATATAGCACACTGCACATAACTGAATACAGCTGACATCTCTGTCCTTAGTGTGAATGGAAGTACAAGAAAGTTGTACTCTATTATACTGTGTAATAATTAACCCTTTTATAGAGTTGTTACAATTCCAAAATATCGATACAGACACCAGTAAAATTTCCTGATTCTCTAAAACAAATTTCGATACCACAGAAAAATAGGTAATATGTTATTGAACACACTCCTTTAGCTTATTAAAATGTTACATTTCAATAAGAAACAAGAAGCAAAACAATAGCATATTTCCTTTGAGTGCTTCTCATTGAAGTAAACATTGCTTCAAGTTTTTGTATTTTAAGTAGGACCCTACAATTACTAGTTACAATTTTTTTCTAAATTCCATGTTTCACCATTTTTCTCCTGAATTCCATGTTTTAAATTTTAATTAAATTTCATTACCAAAATTGTGCCAAATCAAAACAGAACAATTACTCTAATATATATATACTGCATATATATAATGAAATCAATAGTGGCATTTTATGTAGCCTGCTTTAGTTAATGTTTATCGTTAGATAATAGCTAGTTAGATTCTAATCACAGTTAGCTAACGCGAGCAACATTTCACTAGCTACAATGACCAGATGTCTGTTGGCCTACATTTACCTTAAATTAATTGCAGTATTGGCGGTCATTAACAAAGTTTAACTTCAGTGATTAGATTTGTTGTTAAAGTTAGCAACACTTAGTACAAGACAGTACCATAATAGTACACCTAATTTCAATTAATAGTAGCTAACTCAACTAGACAACATGGCTAGCTTGTATCTAGCAAGGTTGTTCCTTGGTTAATTCAGTCATTGCAAACATCGTTTGTTAAATGCTGCTGTAAACCAGTGATGGGTGATAAGATCAGCAGCATAAATGTGGATGATTATAGTAAAAAGACAGTATAACTGCAGATAGCCAATTACTTTACATATTTTTATGTTGAAGTGCTGACATATGAAACCAGGGGAGACTGACTTTGATGACCTAGCAAGCCAGTTCTCTAAAAATGATCCAAAAAGCTATAAGGTATGTAATTGTCAGAAACAGCTCTCTGTATCCTCCTATATAATCATAATTTAATCAACACCTCTAAATAACAAAAAACAAATGTAAAACATTACAACCTTCATGAAGATAGGATTTTTTGCAGGACTGTTGGACTTTAGTTTTAGTTACCTAATAAACTGGCAACTGCATATATGCTTATAGGCTTCATAGAAACACCCAAATTGTATAGTGTAAGAGAAGTGTAACAGAAGTGGAGTACAAATAGAATGTATAAAATCCCCTCCCACACCTCACCCTCAACATTCAGGGGAAAAAAAAATAATAAATAAAAAAAAATTACATGTGAATGGCAAGCTCTGTGCACTTTGCTAGTTTTTTTTTTTTTTTTCCTCCCCTTTTTCTCCCCAATTTGGAATGCCCAATTCCCAGTGCACTCCAAGTCCTCATGATGGCATAGTGACTCGCCTCAATTCGGGTGGAGGACGACGAATCTCAGTTGCCTCCACGTCTGATAGCATCTTATCACGTGGCTTGTTGAGCACGTCACTTCGGAGACATGGCACTGTGGAGGCTTCACAGTATTCTCCGCAGCATCCACGCACAACTCACCACTGAGGCAACTGGGCCACGGTTGCTACGGAGACCTGGAATCACTCAGCACACCCTGGCTTCGAATTCACGACTCCATGAGTGGTAGACTTTGCTAGTTTTAATACTTTGTCATAAACCAGTGAGATTCGATACACCCTGATCCTTAACTGTTCTAGGAAGACAATATGTCAAGGAATTCAAAATGCTTTGGAGACATTAAAAGACACTTACATGCTCAAGCTGATGCCCCAGAGCAGCAAGCCGCAAGCCAGGCAGCCGATTTGGCTGGAGAAGAGCGGAAAACTCGGCGAGAATTGTTGAACATGTCGTCAATGCTGACGAAGGTCGTTGCTGACTTGGAGGAACTTGCTGTAATACATCGATCGATCACTGCCATGGAGACTAAATTCACAAGTGGGGGATGTTGAGAAATGGATCGATTATCTGAAGTAATCAGAGGAATTAGCTGCTAATCCGCTAGCGACCAAGGTAGATTTGGAGCACGTCTGGGAGAAGTTGGAGAAAACCGTAACTAGCGGAATAATGTCAGAATTGTTGGAATTCCTGAGGATGAAGTCTGCTCGACATAAAAGGCCATAAGATGGAAATCAATCAAGCTTACAGGGTTCCGGCTCGGTGATCCGCTGAGGGAGACAGGTTCAAATCAATTCTGCCCAAATTTCCGATAAAGATCTAGTTTTACACAAGGTGAGGAGTTAAAGGCTTTCTTGGAAGAACCACAGCAATTTCTTGTCAAATTTGCAACGTCTGAGAACAAGAGAGAAATGTGATCGATTCAAGGAATGCAAGAAACAGAAGGTCGCTTTTGCAATGATGTTCCCGGACAAATTGAGAATAGATACTAAGGTTGGCCGCAAAATATTTACATGTCCCCAGAAAGTCAATGGACGGAGTAAGTTTTTTTTTTTTTGTTGCACTCACGCAGCAGTCAAATGAGCCGGCTCACTGAACATTCGTTTGACTGCCCGAGAAAACTGCACAGCCTATTTTTTTTTTCTTTGCTGGTTCCACTGGCGGCTGGAGCTTGTTTTGTGGAGGTACACACCTTCGGGACAGTTGTGAGGAAGAATCTACATGTTCTTTGTTTTTATTCCACCTACTGTCTGGAGTTTGTTTTATAGATTATCATCTATTGGGTAATTCTGTCTCACAAAATTTGTATAGGAACACTGGATCTGAGCAATCCAATGGCAAAGTTGTTGCGGTGGGTCTCGCGTACATGGACTTTTGAGGGATGGATGCCAGTTGGCGCTGTTGTGCGTGGGGTTAATACACAAATTTTTTTCATTTGTTTGGTTCGAGGGGAAGTTTGGGGTTTGATTGTTGCACTAATGTTGGAATGTGGTCTTTATAATAAACTTCTTGACACAATCTATTTTTTCTAATATGTCAAACGTTAATATGAGTTGACTATCTCCACGTGGAATGTGAATGGGATGGGGCACCCCAAAAAAAAGGTTATTTCTCTTCTTAAACATAAGATATGATATAGTGTTTCTTCAAGAAATGCATCTTTCCCCGCAGGGTGCTGAAACATTTGGGAATATATGGGGTGGGCATGTTTTCTTTAGTGCTGGCTCAAGTAAGAGCAGGGGAGTCAATACACTGATAAGTAAGCATCTACAATTAAAATGTCTCAAACTAAAGATAAATTAGGAAGTGTCATTATTGTTTTAGCAGAAATTCAGGGGCACAAGTTGATTTTGGCTAATATTTACACACCTAATGTTGATGATCAGGGCTTCTTTATAGATCTTGAACGGATGTTGCAAGCTGCTCGCACCCCTCATGATATAATATTGGGGGGAGACTTTAATCTTTTGATGGACTTAGTCCTTGATCATAGTGACGCAAAAGTGTGTAAGCCCCCTAGGGCAACATTGACAAATGTGTAAAAATCTTGGTCTTACAGATATTTGGAGACTTTTGAACCCATCTGATAGGGACTATAAAAAATTTCTACAGTCCATAAGATTTATTCTAGAATAGATTTTTTTATATCCAAGTCCCTCATTTCATCTGTTGTTGATTGTTCAATTGGAAACATCATAGTCTTAGATCGCACCCTGGTGATCTTACAGGTGTTGCCACATACGAAGAAAAAAAAATCATATAGTTGGTGCTTTAATGTATCCCTTTTGCAAAATCCTGAATTCCACCAAATGTTAAAGGCTCAAATCTATGTTTATATGGAGACCAACTGGTCCTCGGTATCCACTGAGGGTGTGGATTTGGATGCACTTAAGGCGGTTCTTAGGGGTCAGATCATACAGTATGCCTCGTTCACCGAAAAATCCAAAGCACGAGAACTCGTGGAGTTGGAAGGGTATATTAAAAGTGCTGAGGCAGAGCTGAAGCACCAAATGTCGTCTGATGGCTTCAGAGAATTGACCCAATTGAAATACAGATATAATACTATTTTGTTACGGAAGGTGGAGTTTTGGCTATTCATGGCACGACAGTCATATTTTGAATTGGGGAACAAAGCAGGGAAGCTTTGGATTGATGGTCTAAGACGCGGAGGCAACTGAGATTCGTCCTCTTCCACCCGGATTGAGGCAAGTCACTACGCCACCACGAGGACTTGGAGCACATTGGGGATTAATTCCAAATTGCGGTGAAAAAAAATACTTTTAAAGAATTCTAACTTGATCTAGGTCCACGTCTTCGTCTACTGATGAAGCCATTAGTGACATTGTGGAACCATTATAACTCCCTAAATTGACGACAGTTTAGACCGTCGTGAGACAGGTTAGTTTTACCCTACTGATGATGTGTTGTTGCAATAGTAATCCTGCTCAGTACGAGAGGAACCGCAGGTTCAGACATTTGGTGCGTGTGCTTGGCTGAGGAGCCACTGGTGCGAAGCTACCATCTGTGGGATTATGACTGAACGCCTCCAAGTCAGAATCCCCCCTAAACGTAATGATACTGCAGCGCCGCGGGACTCCGATTGGCCCCGGGATAGCCGGCCCGCGAGGAGAGCCGTTTGAGACGGGCTTAGGGTGCGGTCAAATGAGCGCCGCCCCTCACCCATCACGCACTGCAAGTTTGTGGAGAACCTGGTGCTAACTGACTCGTACTGATACTGATTCTGAGATAACCTAGCAGGAGCTTGGCGAGGTAATTAAGGCCTTGCCTACAGGCAAGGCTCTGGGGCCAGATGGCTTTGCCGCTGAATTTTTCAGACCTTGGGCTACAGAACTGGCTCTACATTTGTTAGAAGTTTATACGGAATCATTAAAGAATGGAAAGCTTCCACCAACCATGCCAGAATCTCTGATCAGTCTGATTCTTAACAAAGGCAATGCTCCAACTGAGTGCAAGTGTTACCGTCCAATTATCCTGATCTAGATAGAAGTAAGAAATATTATCAAACATTTTGGCTAACCGATTAATATATGACATCTCTTATACATATAGATTAGGTGGGGTTTATTCGGGGCCGCAGCTCTTCTGATAACATTAGGCGTTTCATCAATAGCATATGGTCTGCGGCGAATGATCAGACTCCAGTCGCTACCATTATATTTTATTATTCGTATCAGACCCCACTAGATCTATGCCTTGCATCCACAAATTATTAATTCCTTTTCTAAATTCTCATGATACAGAGTCAATTGCTCTAAATCCGAAGCTTTGTCTCTAACAGTGTACTGCCCAGTAACGGCTTTCAGCCAGGCACCTTACAGTGGCCCAAACAGGGCATCAAGTATTTGGGCATTTTATTCCCAGCTAATTTGTGTGATTTAGTTAGTTCATTTTGACCCCTTAATTAAAAAGGCTTTCGAGCAATGTGGGCAGGTGGGCTTCATAACATTGATCTATGATTGGGAAGGTTAATGTTATTAAAATGAATTGCATTTCAAACTTCAACTAACTGCTACAGTCTCTCCTCAGGGCGGAGGGCGGGGCCGGGTTGTGATGATACACTCCCGGTTCCGTATCAGGCTAATCATGCCTCCGAGAGGGATAAAGGCCGATGGCAGACGGTGGTGCGACGAGAGAGAGATTATTTATGGACATGTCCGAATTGAGTCGGTCTTCAGTACTGCAGAATCACTGGTATAGTTACATCTTTTTTATTTTAGTATCGACTTGGTCCCGAAGTACCAGTACTTTTGACATCACTACCCCCATGGTGGACTCAGGACAGGTGTAAATACTCACCCTTCTTTTGGAAAACTCTGATTAATCTCAACCTGATGGTGGCTTAGAAGCTCTGCTGTTTTTGCATTGAAAACCTACAATTAAAACAAGAGAGAAAGATGGACAGTCAGTTCTGCTTTAGGGAATATTCATGACTAATAGTCTAAAGAATAGTTGACTTTAAAATTCCACTAAATTAAGACCTGTTGCAATCATGTTATAATGTAATCAGAAATGTCAAATAAAATGATAAAGCAATTGGCTTAATTTTTAGGAAGTGGTCAAAAATGGCATTAACTATTAACTATAACGAATATGTTCTTCAATTGGTCAACCAATCACTCAGACTTTGTGAAACATTTAATTTCACTTGAACTAGTGCTATTTTAGTGCATTTCTATCTTTATACAGTGAAAGTATAAAGGAAAATGTAAATAAGCGTTACATATTTTTTTGTTTTCTTTCCTAAGATGGAAAAAAATGAAAAGTAGTACATATGGTGTAAAATGTCAGCATTTTATAAAATCTGCAAATAAATCACAATTAACTGCAAAAAAAAAAAAATATGCATTTGATCATTATTAAAAAATGTAATTGACTGACAGCACCAATATATTTACAATAAATATTCCTTTATAGTAAATATTCTATATTTGAGGAACATTTTTATAGACATTGTTTTTATATATTTTCTACATGTGATTAGAATACTGTTTTTATTAGAAATTCCATACATTTTTTTTTTTTTAGAAATCAATATTACATCTAAACATGATGAGCAGCAAGATTTTACCTGTGATAACCTTGAGCTTACTACCCCAGTTAAACCATGCATGAATTAAGGTACATTTTCACAAGAGAAAGTAAAAATGAGAATTTAAAATTGTAATGCCTGGACAATCATGAATCAAAACTATTACTTCACTTTACCAGGTTTCATGTGTAAAAATGTCCAAGTGTCCAGAAAATTCACCTTGTAGCACATACACACCATTATAACAACGGTCACATTAGAGTGGCAACTAAATTTGAACTTTGTAATGCAGCTCAAATCCAAACATTGTGTAACTGGGTGAAACGTAGATTATTAGCTAGCATTCTTCAACAGAACAATTCACCAAATGAATCTGAGCTGAATTTGTTTACTCGCTTAATGTTAAAATGAACTTTAATATCAACTAGCCTACCATTTCACGCTGGTGACACTAACTGGGTTTTGAGACACAACTACAGAATATGCTAAATCATTACAGGTATCGTCAACTGACTGGTTTAGCAAGCTAACTACTTAAATAGACCAAAATAGTTAAATATATCATGCGAAATACTAGTCGGAACCAGAGGCTCAAAATCGTATTATGGTCAATTTAAACTCCATTCAACGTCTGCTGAACCGGCTCCAGTATCTATTTTCACCGCCAGCACATGTCGTCAAGGACACGGAGGACTTTCAAATCTCTGTATGCTAGAGACTCCAGTGAGCTCATACACAACAAGATGGCATGTCCTGAAGATGCTACTCACAAGAAAACGTGTGGAACTCGTGCCTTGGTCGATGGCACCTACGAGGGGGCCCAGCATGATTCTGTTCGACGATGCAGCCATTGTACTGTTCATTGAAACAGTGTGACCAGAAGTCAAAGATACAGCTGCCTCACCGCTCAAGAGCTCCGCCCCAGCTCAGCTCATGCAAGCGTTGTGCGTGCGAAGCTCTCTTCCGCCCAAAGGCATTTATTGGCCCGGTCCCATATGACACAGTTTATGTGGACTTGTGGACTTCATTTGCGCGTCCAAGCGAAGTCCACAAGACCATAGAGAGTGTCCCATTTTATGGCGCTCACTTGTCCCATTTCTTGACTTACCTATGGCGGGAACTCCGTGCCAATCCCTAGCTGTCAGACTAACAGGCCGACCTACCTTAAAAATAACCTTGGGAGAAACCATGCTCACTGGGGGAGCCAGTTCCCCTCTGGCTATATAGCATGAAAATAATTCCATTAGCTAAATATGTGTAATACAAGTCATGGTTTTAATTAGTACACTGAGTAGGTGTTGAATCTGTGTATCTTCCCTTCATTAGGTTTTTATTTTGAAATCCATTTTTTTTTCTTCAAATGTAAAAAGGAAAAAAACATACACAAATTTATTATTTTTTAAAAAAAGTAGAATTCTAGCCTTTTTCTATTATTGTTTCCAATTCTTCCTTTTCAAAACTAAAACTCTTATTTTTAATTTACATAACTCGTCAACACGTACAAAAATCAATTGGAACATTTAATTTGTGGATCGCTTCATGTGCATTTGTTGATCGTTACACTCATTTGCCGATTTTGAAACAAACAAGATATGTACACAAATTGTCTCGGTTACATACATAATCTTGGTTCCCTGAAACTAAGGGAACGAGACTTTGCGTAATTATGCATATGGGGAGTGCCTTCATACACAACCTATTTGAAACCTCTCTACAATAACGCCAATATTCTAATATTGACTATGGTGTTTGAGCCCCGCCTGTTTTGGCGCAAAACTGACCATTATAAAAACAGGTGCACAGACACCATTTCCTCAGAATTTCTGACTGAGATCAAGGAGCGCATCGCTCTTGCCTCAAGAACTCTTATAGTGTGGCTAGCATTCGCAATGTCTCGTTCCCTTCATCTCAGGGAACCAAGGTTACATACGTAACCGAGATGTTCCCTTGCGACTCAGTCCACTTGACATACGGGGAAAAGAATCCCATCACGCCACACTACACGACATAACTTTCCAGAGAGGAAACATGGTGGCTCAGTCTTATGGGACTGCGACCGACATGAGCATGCGCAGTGAGTGATCCTCATGATGGCCAGGAGGAGAGCACTTATAACAAATATATGAACTATGGTCATATAGTATGAATTAACTCCTTATGAACCCAGACGGGAAGGGAGTTTATTTATAATGATGTGCTTGTGACTTATGGAATTATAACGGCCTGAATGCAGGCAGTTGTGTAAATGATGGGGAGCCCGTACTTAAAGGGAAGGGCATAAGTATACATACATATACATATATATATACCCAAAGAATAGCAAGTGCTCTAAACAGAGTGGACTTGTGAAGAAAGAGACGTCATGTCTTGGTTGTCAAACCTAGCAAATGTGTTTTGCGAGGACCATCCTGCTGCAAAACATGCGTCTGTTCTCAATGGGGCTTGGGACTTCAAATACCAAAGGGGACAGTGGGTATTCTCTACTGAGGCAAATAAATCGATATCTGCTTTGCTGAATATTTCCCAAATCGTCAGTACAGTTTGAAGATGAAGTCTCCATTCCCCCGGTATCACCCCTTGGCGCGACAGTTGGTCCGATTGCCACAAATCGGCTGTAAAAGGCAGACAGCAAATAACTATCTCAAGTTACTTCGCCGTGACCGACAAAGTAACATCTTCAGCAACTACCACTACCACCACAACTGCTGCTGTAGTGACCACCGCTTCCTGCGGAGCCACTACTGAAGGAAAAATCGATCGACCTTTGAGCAGCGTTTGGTTTGAACGAGACGCTGCAGGCAGAGGTGCAGCACCACTCATATGCATCAAATGAAGGTGTTTCTGAGTTGTTCCAGGGAATGTTTCCTGATTTGCAAATAGCCAAATCTTTCACATGTGGAAAGGACAAAACCAGCTACATTTTAAAATGTGGACTTGCCCCATACTTCAAAAATAAACTGGCTGAACTACTGGCTTCTGTAGCTTCAGCCAGGACCATATACAGGATCTACCTCGATGAAGAGAGGAGCAAGAGAGAGGGTGCCATGCGTGGACTTGTGTGTGTGTGTATATATATATATATATATATATATATATATATACACGTGGTTAGTCATGGGTCATGTATGGCATTACAAATTTTAAAAATGGCATTAAAAAAGGCATTAAAAATCATTAAATTAGATTTGATGATACCTGCAGAAACCGTGATACAGATAAGCTCCAAGGCCACAAACTTTTAAAGAAATGGACATCAGAGGAATACGGTGACTAGGTTTGTCTTGTTAAATGTCGAGTGCTGAAAATTGCCCATTTGTAGTGTCCTGACCATTAACTAATCTAGCCGACTGTATGAGTCTGCTATTTTAATTTTAACCAAGTTGAGTTTCTTGACTCAATTTTTATTCATCCAAAACAAATGAATACCATATATTACACAGTGTACAAAATATGCTATGCCAATAATTTTGTTTTACATTATGCATTTTAGCACTTTTGTGTGAATGTTTTAGGGGGTACTATTACGGGGTCCCTATGTAAAATACAGCATCATGTTCTGACAGTGATAACTGACTCATTGGATATTGCCATCTTTTTCAGACATTTCCCCTGTGTACTGGCCATCAACTTTGAGCACTTGACTCATCTGCTCCAAAACTCAGTGGCTCCAGCTCCAATACTCCTTTTAAAATGTGTAATATGAGATTGTTTATTTTTCTGTTATAACAGATTTCTTTAAGTTACAATGTCATGTCTTGAAATGAAAGTGAAATACAAAATTTAAATGAACCCTAACATTATCTTTGGGTTGACTTACTTAAAAATGAAAATGACATTTACCTCATTATTTTTTTAATCTGTACTATTTAGGTTCTTCTGTGGAATATGAGAATACAATGTAAAATGTAGATGCTGCTAATGAGGCTAAAATGAAAGTGAGGCTGTCAGCCCCTATCACAATTCCTGACATCTTTTGAGTTCCTCTCACAGAAGAAAGTCAGTTGTTTGGGTTTGGAACAACATGAATATGAATATAAATGATGACTCATTTCATTTGACAAAATATGTTTTGTCATTTAGTTGACAAATCTTTTATTGAGTTCTATCAAGGCATTTTGAGATAATTAGGTTTTAAAGAGTCAGTTTTTTTAACACTAAAGTATGTTGGCTAAAATGTATGATTTTTTGGTTAAAAATTACATGCATGTAACTACAAAAGACAATATATTTGAGTACATGTATCTACACACACGAACACTGGAATTGAACATTACAACTGGAGTGTTGGCATTTGCTCGATTTTGTTATACATGAAAATTGTCTCGGTTACTGTCGTAACCTCCGTTCCCTTATGGAGGGAACGAGAATTATCGATGTAATGACACTAGGGGTCGATCTTGAGAGGCTGAGACACCTTCAGATCTTTGAGAAAAGGCCAATGAGAATTGGCGAGTATAATTTGCATGCCACTCCCCCTGACATACGGTATAAAAGGGAGGTTGGAATGCGGATTCATTCAAGATTTTGCACTGAGGAGCCGAGACAGGGTCCCGGCCATTACAGCAGTGTAGTTCAGCCTGTGGCAAGAGTGATGCAGACAGTATGTGGATAGGAACCGAAACATTCCCCTTCTGTCACTCACTCGACGTTGTAAATGCTCAAAATGCACTGGGGAAGGCATTCTTTTCCGTTCCTATTCTTTAAGGGGGAAAAGACCCCACGGAGGGTAAAAAAGTGGCGAATATGTCATATGGGTCTAAGAGTGCACATGGAAGGGGTGCGGTAGTAGGTCCTGCCCTTCATAGGGGAGGAGCTCTACAAACGCAGCGACCGGGGCAGAGAAGAATCTACCAAGGGAGACGTGGGTCTACTGAAAAAAATGGAGACCGTACTGTGAAACATACATCACAGGAGGATACAGGATACAGCGAGCAGCGCGCCGAACCCAGATACTAGACATCAAGCCACTTGATGGTCCGGGCAAGCATGGCGGTCAGCTTCACGTCGGCCTCAGACTGGGCTGCCACACCCGAAGGTGGCAGCCTGATCGAGTCCTCGGCGTCTGACATAACCAATGTGCTCTCCGATGCAGCGTTTGACATCTCATCCGGGTCACGAGTTCTGAAAGTGACATTTGGCTGGCACTAAGGCGAGCTGGCTGTCTCATCCCAGAACTGGGTGGGCGCAAATGAGCGTACCGGGGAGTGGCCAGTCCATGGGGTTTTACCAGGCGAAACCGTACCCACTGAAGCCCCAACATTTCCATGAGAACATGACCCATCCACGAACGCTCCCTCAACGTGATCCGGGCCCAGACACGTGAGACAGTGATCCTGACTGTCAGAGGCGTAGAGGTAACAACCACATCCAAGAACTGCACAGCGACGGAAAAGCATCTTTAAAAAGACGCGTCTTTAAAAAGACGTTCAACGTCACTGTGCCTGCTCGAAGCTCTTTTAAAGCACTGTCGAAGCACCCATGGGCGTAGTCTGCAGTGGAGTGCAGAGTGAAGAGAAATCATATATCCATCAGCATACGCTCTGAAGAGGTGAATGGTTTGTGATAGTATCTCAGCTTGCTGAAACACAACCGCTCGGCTTCAAGGAAAAAATCTGAATGAATGCACATTCCAGCCTCCCTTTATACCCGTATGTCAGGGGGAGTGGCATGCAAATTATACTAACCAATTCTCATTGGCCTTTTCTCAAAGATCTGAAGATGTCTCAGGCTCTCGAGATAGACCCCTAGTGTCACTACATCGACACAATATCGAGTGAGTGACAGAAGGGGAACCTCAATGTCTCGTCATGGTGTTGTATCAGTTGTCTGGGACAGAGCATTCTGCATAAATGATTGAAAGAAATAACAATTAAACGTTAAAAAAGTCCATTACTGTATAGAAAAGAACGTGTTACACAAACAAGATTGGGCCGTGTTGCTTTGTGATGTCTTACCACCAGTAGCAAAAAAGTCCCACAACTGTTTCCATCTTTTGTGATGTGGAGCAGAGAGCACCAGTTCTCCAGTATCCTCGCAAGTCTATTATTATTATTATTATTATTATTATTATTATTATTACTATTGTATAGAATATAAACCCGTTGAAATATTTATTCAATAAAGTTTTTTTTAACATATTAACAATGTGAAACCAAATTAATGTCATAGCAGATCTTGTAAACTTATATAGGGTATTAATTTATGGTTTGTGCTCCTAAGATCATCTAATATGATTCATGTTTTATAAAGGCACTATATGTACTACTGATCTTTTGTAGTATCTAATGGTGTGTCTGTTTGGATCTGCTATGTAACATTAAGAGTAAAGGTTTTGACAACACATTTCAGTCAAGAAACTTGGGTAAACCTGTCACAGGAGCTGCTGACACAGTTCTAATTGGCCAAGTCTGTCAAGTCTGTCTTGTGTACATCTATGACTGTCTGGTTCGGTCCACCAAATCAGACAGAAGGAAACTACAATGGACGGTCAGCACTGCTAATAGGATTATTGGTGCCCCCCTGCCCACCCTCCAAGAACTGCATGTATCCAGAGTGAGGAAATGTGCTGGTAGAATCACTCTGGACCCCACACACCCTGCCCACTCCTTCTTTAAACTGTTGCCCTCTGGCCCATGCTACAAAGCACTGAGCGCCAGGACATCCAAGCACAAGAGATGTTTTTACCACAAACAATTAAACTGCCTCAGGACTCCCCCAAAGTGCAATAATATAATTACATGCCTCAAATTCACTTATTTAATTCGATTAAATTCCAATCCTTGTACTTTCTGCAGAATTTCAGTCTATCCTTGATGTTATTCTTGGAGAGAAGTAGCTTCTTTGCTGCCCTTCTTGACACTAGGCTGTTTTCCAAAAGTCTTCGCCTCACTGTGCATGCAGATGCACTCACACCCACCTGCTGCCAATACTGAGCAACCTCTGAACTGGTGGTGACACGATTCCGTAGCTGACTCCTCAGGAGGACACGTCATGGTGCTTGCTGGACACTCTGGGATGTCCTGAAGCCTTTTTCATTGCAGTTGAACCTCTCTCCTTGAAGTTCTTGATGATCCGGTTGTAACGTAGTTCAAGGGAAAGGAGGAGGCGAGAATCGGCTTGACAATATAAATTCGATTTTAATAATGAACTTAAAACAAAGGACACAAACACACATGACGGACATGTCCGTAAATGATCTCACTCTCTTCGCACCACCGTCTGCCATCGGCCTTTATCCCTCTTGGAGGCTTGATTAGCCTGATACGGGACTGGGTGTGTATCATCACGATCCGGCCCCGCCCTCCGCCCTGCCACACCGGTAAATGGTTCTTTCAGGTGCATTATTCTTTGCTGCAATGTCCTTGTGTGTGAGGCCATTTTGGTGCAAAGCAATGATGCTGCACATCTTTCTTTGGAGATAACCATTGCTAACAAGAACACAGAAAAAATTTCCTTGTGTACGTGAGAACACTTGGCAATAAAGCTCATTCTGATTCTGATTCTAAAATTCAAATAGCACACTCATACATTCGGCCAGGTTAACTAAAAAGCTAATGATCAGGACACTCTACAAATGGTCAATTTTCAGCTGTCGACATTTAACAAGACATCGCACATGTTTATAATTGAGAGAAAATTATGCAAACCTTAAGTCACAGTATTCCTGTGATGACATCTGTTTCTTTAAATGTTTGTGGCCTTGGAGCTTATCTGTATGTGGTTGATTCCATGCTCATGAGAGCTGTGACTCTGGTCCCGCCCTGATAGTAAAACGAAGCATGATTGGCTGAAGATAGAATGAGCTATGATTGAAGTAATGTGGCTGTTATCTGATTGGCTTGATTAGACGATTTGTGTGCACATCTTGATAATAGATTTGTTTCATATCCAACAAATACATGTAGTGATCCGTAAATGCACAGGAAGCGATCCACAAATAAATGCTTGCGATTCAGAAATGAATGCCGGACAGAGTTGTGTTTGTGAGTTAAAAAATATATTTGTAAATAAATTTTATTTGAAAATCTAATTTTATTTATTTGTGAATTCACTTTATTTTTGTGAAACTCCTAACACATATTTACAAATCAGTTTTTATTATTATTAAATTAAGTTTTTGTGAACCTACTTTCATTTGCAAATATCTTTCCAGAGAAAGAGATCCACCACTTTCACTGGTTCAGTTGAGCGCATCAACCACGTCTTTGTAAATCCAATACTGTGTACAGTGATATACTTCCCTTGCAACAGGAAAAATCTTCAAAGAAATTGATAGAATGCCTGAAGGGGTCACGTGACACCATGCAAGGTTCGGACGTGTGAACGGTGAGCCCTGCTCAATTTGCTAGTTTTAACACTTTTAATGATATAAACAGGTGAGATTCGATATTCTCTGTTCCATAACTGTTCTAGGAGGACAATATGTCAAAGAATTAAAAAAATCTCTGGTTCTGGAGACATTAAAAGACACTTACGTGCTCAAACTGATACCCTTCCGGAGGCCTCGAGCCAGGGAGCTGATTTGGCCAGAGATGTAATGGAAATTCAGAGAGAATTGTTGAACATACTGAAGAAGATTGTTGCTGACTTGGAAGATCTTGCTGTAATACGTCGATCGATCACTGCCTTGAAGACTAAATTCACTGAGGTGGTCACAAGACTGGGAGATGTCGAGAGACAGATCGATTATCTGGAGTCATCGGAGAGGAAACTATCTGCTAAACCTCTAGCGACCAAGGTGGATTTGGAGCGTGACTGGGAGAAATTGGAGGACTTGGAGAACTACTGTATATCTGGTGGAATAATGTCCAAATTTTTGGAATTCCTCAAGCTGAAGAGGGTCAGGATATGGTGAAATTCCTAGATGGGCTTTTTACGAATCTGCTTGACATAATACCATAAGCTGGAAATCGAGTGAGCTTACAGTGTTCTGTCTCGCCGATCCGCTGAGGGAGACAGGCCCAAATCAATTCTGGCCAAATTTCTGAGATCATCCAATGAAGATCTTGTATTACGTGATCAATTCAAGGAATGCAGGAAACCCTTACATCTACGCAAGGTCACTTTTGCACTGATGTTCCTGGCCAAATTTAGAATAGATGCTAAGGATGGCCGCAAAACATTTACATTTCCCCAACAAGTGATGACCTTCATAAAGTCAATGGAGTAAGTTATTTAGTGTTATTTAGCTGGAGTTTGTTTTGTGGAATAATATACCTTCAGGAC
The DNA here is from genome assembly GCA_032164185.1 of Moxostoma hubbsi. NCBI lineage: Eukaryota > Metazoa > Chordata > Actinopteri > Cypriniformes > Catostomidae > Moxostoma > Moxostoma hubbsi. The sequence goes on from JAVLUX010000006.1 coordinate 27,174,762, forward strand.
AGTTATGTGGATGGATCTACATGTTATTTGTGTTTATTCCACCTATTAGCTGGAGATTGTTTTATAGATTATCTGTTGTTGTGTAACTGTCTCACAAACTTGGTATAGAAACACTGGACTTGAGAAATCCAACAGCAAAGTTTTTGCGGGGGTTCTCGCAGGTGTGCATGGACTTATAACTGCCCTCAAGGAAGTTCTTAGGGGCCGAATCATACAGTGTGCCTCATTCACCATAAAATCCAAAGCATGAGAACTTGTGGAGTTAGAAGAGAATTTTAAAAGTGCAGAGACAGAGCTGAAGCACCGAATGTCATCTGATGTCCTCAGAGAATTGACCCAATTGAAATACAGATATAATACTATTTTGTCATGGAAGGTGGAGTTTTGGCTATTCAATTTTAGACTGAGTCTGGAAATCTTCTGGCTAGATATAAAACAGAGAGAGTTTTTTCTACCATTCACTCAGTGAAATCTGCTGGTGGTGAAATATTTACCTCAGCCACTGATATTAATAATGCTTTTAAAGAATGCTATTTTGATCTCTATAGTTCCACATCTTCATCTACTGATGAGGATATTAGAAACGTTTTGGAAACAGAACTTCCAAAACTGATGGATGAGCAAAACATTTTCTTGATTCTGAGATAACCTTGGAGGAGTTTTTTAGATCTTATGCTACAGAATTGGCTCCACTTTTGCTAGAAGTTTATACAGAATCATTAAAGAATGGAAAGCTTCCAGGTCCCCGTGTGCACAAAGCAATTCTTGAGAGTGTGCTATTATTAGCCATTCGTCAAGGTAATTACTGCCGCAAAGCCATTGCATCAGCATCTTGAACAGGAGTCTGTGCAAAGCCCGGTCCAGAACTCGCAGGTCCAAGATTGGCCACATCCCGCCACCTTTTTTGGGTATGAAGTAGGTGCTGTAAAACCCCTACTTCATCTCAGTTGTAGGGACAGGCTCTATTGCGTCCATCTGTAGAAGGGCACTAGGATAACCTGCTCCTTGTCCTCCCTGACCTTGCACAACATCTGTGCAAGTAGGCTCACTGGGGGAAACGCATATTTGCGTAGCCCCAGGGGCCAGCTGTGTGCCAACGCATCTGTGCCCAGGGGAGCCTCGGTCAGGGCATACCAGAGCGGGCAGTGGGAGGACTCCTGAGAAGCAAACCGGTCTACCTGTGCTTGACCGAATCGACTCCAGATTACCTGGACCAACTGACAGTGGAGTCTCCACGCTCCCCCGAGTACCCCCAGCCACGACAGCGCGCGGCCTGGTATGTGAGTGGCTCGCAACGACTTAAGTTGCTGCTGACTCCAGACAGCAGGCGAGTTGCGATATTCTACGAATACAGAAGCATCTGTCGAAACCACAACATGCCTGGAGACCTGGCCTAGTGGAACTCCTGTCCGCAGGAATGCTAGATTGGACCAAGGGCTGAAAAGATGGCAACAGGCCTGCGTGAATAGCTCCGCACGAGAGGGACCAAGGGAATGATCATGTCGGACGTACCGGTGGGCAGGGCCTCATAACAGGGCAGAGCCTGAGGTGCCACTTGTGGCTGTGCTGAGTCCAGGGATATTGAAGCACTTACTTGACTCCTTGTGACCACTCCCGGAACAGCATGGGATGGGAGAGAAAGATTCTTGTCCTTGTACCCCGTGGAGGCAAGTACGTCGGGGATGGATTTGTGCCACAGCTGGGCATGCGGGGGCAGGGGACCTGTGCCCGGAGTGCCAAACCTGGTGCCCAGCAGTCGTGAAAATGATGGTGTAGGGCCCAGAAAGTGCAGAAACAGCTTTTTTCTTGAGAAGGTGGATACTGAAGCCCATCGGGCATGCGGCAGATCCAAAAGAAAAGGGAAATGAAGATTCTCCACCCAGCTCTCCACCGGGGGAAGGAATGGTCTCCTTACCAGCTCCTGAAATGCAGCTACCAAACCTCCTGGGCTGCCCATCTCAGGGGCACTTTGAATCTTTCCGCAGGTTCTTGGCTGTGGCGGGCTGTGGCGGAGCTAGGGTTGTCTCCACAGGAGGACGCCCTTGGCGACAAGCAGATGGGGTGTGGGGGTAAGATGTATTGGATAGCTTCCGTCTGCTTCCTCACCATCAAAAACTGTGGTGTCGCCAAACAGGCCAAGGAAACGAACCTTGTCGGCCACTCTCGACTCAACCAGGTTGAGCCAAAGGTGACATTCCTGGACCACCAAGGTGGACATCACCTGCCCGAGACCCCATGCTGTGACCTTCATCGCCCGGATGGTCACCGAGCACAGCTATTGCATCAATCCCGGGTCAGAACTACCCTCGTACAGCTCTTTAAGTGCCTTGGCCTGGTGCACCTGCAGGAGTGCCATGGCATGCAGGCAGATGCGGAACATCCAGCAGCACCGTAGGCCTAAGCCGCCAGTGATGACGTGAGCCTCAGGCCCTGGATGGGAGTCTCGGATGGTTCCTCCAGGTGACGGTGCATTGTGGGCACAAGTGCACTGCGACTGCCTGATCTACATGAGGAAATTCTGCATACACCTTTGCCACCCCACTGTCGAGGATAGTGAGAGTGGAGGAGTTCGCGAATGGGGTCCGGGCAGTAAAAGGTGCACCCCACGACTGTTTAAGCCCCTCATGAACATCCAGGAAGAAAGGAATGTGGGCAGAGGTTGGCCTTGAGGGACATCCTGGCCCCAGAAGCCAATCATCAAGCCGTGAGGGTTCGGGCAGGAGCGGAGTGTTCCACTCCAGCCCCATGCTCGCGGCTACCAGGGCAATCATGGGCGACAGCTCTGCATCAGGCAACGATTGGGCTATCACACCCTTGGGTGGGAGTCCAACCGAGTCCTCCACGTCAGACATGATGAGCCCCCTCTCTGATGCAGCAATCGATAGCTCATCCTCTTCACGAGCTCCGAATGGAGCCGCGAATCCACCGTGAGACGAGCCCACGGTTTCGTCCCAGAACTCGGGCGGGGCACACGAGCGTACTGGGGAATGGGAGGTCCGTGGGGGGTTTCCCGACGGGGAAGCTTCCATTGAATTCCCCAGATCGCCCCCAGTGCTAACCGATTCTGCCTCATACCTGTAGGTAGAAGGACCAAGGCGGGGAGCCGCTGGGGTGGCATTCACTATTATGAAGGAAAGCCGTGACTGCAACATAGCTATGGTCATATTCTCGCTATGAGAACATGAACCATCTCCGTGTGGGAAGCACCAAGATAAGTGAGACAGCGAACGTTCTTTTAGTAAGGAAATATTGTGTTTTAGGAGAATAAGCAGGAAAATCCTGGCATGCAAATTCTACTCACCAATTTTCATTGGCCTATTCTCAAAAGATCAGAGATGAATGGTGCTCTCAAGAGCAACACAATGTTGAGTGAGTGACAGAAGGGGAACATTAACATCTCATCCTTTGCAATATGCTTAAAAAAAAATAGACTTTCTGATCCCCTGTTTAAAAAACACATTTCAATAACATTTCATTCTTTACCATCAGGTTTACAACACAGGACAAAAAAAGAAAAGTAGACATCACTGCTGAACAATAATTAATAGAGAATTTATGTATGTTTATTGTTTATAAAGGCTGTTTTGCATGGTTTTCATTTGCATATAATTTGTTAATCTTCTTAATACATTACAATAAACTTTTTTTGTTCCAATTTTTTGTTATAACTGTGAAGACACCACACTTCATCCATCACTTTCTGGTTGAAAACAACTGACATTCTGATACTCTGTTTAAAAAAAAAAAATTCCATCATTCTCCTTCTAATGTATAACGACACAGCACAAAAAGAACAAAGAATACACTTCATGTTAAAAGAAATCATATTACTATATGAGACTCGACATGAGTATGTTTATTTTTTATTAATGTTGTTTTACATACATTTTACATTTTCATGTTATTTATCACTATTATTATTAACATCTCTAAACTAAAAAATAGAAAAATATTTTGTTTTCTTTTGTTGTAGGAATGTATAGTGTTGTTAAATCACCACAAGTGTCATTTGACATCATGGAGACTTCCTTTGAGGACATTTACACCACAGATTGTTCACAGCAGGACAGCAGTACCAGAAAGACTATTCACCATTTTCAGTGACTAATTGAACAAACACCAGCATATTCTAAAACCTTATGGGACACATATTTTCATGACATTCTTACATTCAATGTAAGACATCAGATTTTCCCTGCAACTAATGTAATGTTTGTTTGTGCTATATGACTATGTTTTAAATGTAACTACCATCTGGTGACAACTCCCATGGGTGTGGTTTTGCATACAGTAATAGTCAAAGCCAAAGTGTAGTACTGAAAACTTGCTGGTTTAAGGTCAATTCAGGTGGAGTGAGCTATGAACCATCACCATTATATTCTTGAGCAAAGAACTTAAACCTAGCTTGCAACAGGAGTATTGTCTCTGTCTCTATTGTTAAGTAATTTTACATATAAACATGAACCGACTATGTACTTACAATGTGCCTTTCTCAAAATGCAAACGTCATTTTTGCTGTAGTTTTAGGGTATACATTGCACTTAATGTGAATGATTGTATGTCTGTTCTGATCAATAATAAAATTTGCTGTGATGCTTACCACCAGGGGAGTATCCATCATTTCAAAAGTTAGGGAGACAAAAAGTTTTGTGCTGAACACAAAGTGTATAAGATAGATATTTTTATTTTAAATTCAGAGGTAACTTTGTTGCTTTAATAACAAATATTGGGCTAAATTATAAGAGAGCACATGTAATTTATTAAAGTTATTCTCCAGAAATGTTTTGACTTCTTACAACTTACACTGTAAAAGTATTTTTATATTATGAACCTATTTCTTCATAATCTAACCTTTCAAATATTTTTGTTGGTAATGTAACCAAATGGATGTAGTCAAAATTATTTGTTTTTCATTTAAAAAAGTTGTTAAATTAAATGTTACCACAGCAGATTTTTTTTTTTTATCTAGCACAAACTACCTGACAAAACAATTTTATTCACACTACATCAGAGTGGTAAAATCAATCAAATATACAACAATATTTTCCTTAAAAGACAAAACACAGAAACAACACTTGAACTGGGTATATTTACATTCTTTAGACATTTTTAAAACGCTTTATGCGGTTACACCTAACATGGTTAGATCAAGTAAAAATAGCTTTTTAAGGTAACAATAGCATGTTACCACTTTATAGTGATCTACCCTATGACAGATGGGTTTGGTTCAACAAAGATTCAGAGGAAACAAAGTGTGACATTTTGATAATGAAGATTTGGCTGGAAATAAATCCAATAAAGCCATGTAACTACTGCATTTCGCCATCGGGGAGCAGAATTTGACATTTTAGCTTATCGCGGCCCATTCGGCCCGTTTCGCAGCCGACCCACTGGCATGCTCGGTTCTCCCGATTTCCAGTCTGCCCCTAATCGGCCCCAAAGTGCGTCGGCCCACCGGGAAAATGCCTGGTATGACAGATTACCAGTCCAGCCCTGAGTGTTGGGGAGTAACTAGTTACATGTAAAGGTGTCATTTAATTAAAAAATAAATGTAACTGTATTCTGTTACAGTTACTGAGAAAAATGTGTAATTACAGTTACTTATGAAAATGTTAATGATTACAAAGGGGGTTACATCTGAATATTTTCTTTAAAAAGCTAGGATATGTTGAATAATATTCATTGTGCATCATGCACATCAAAAACAGGCAAAGCAACAAATGAATATGGCCTCCTGCCATTTAAAGGCCGTTTAGTAAAGCGATGCTATTCTGTTGTTTTTGATTGGTTATCTTGTTTGAATTTGCAGCGCACGACGTCTGCCAATTACATCAATCTACATTGCCGCTGAAAGCTTTAGGCTACAACCTGTCCTGAGAGTTACCACCATAGCGAGTGATAAAAATGCGTTCCATATCTGGAAATCTAAAAATCATCCAGAAATCTGAAAAGGGTGCTAATATAACAGTTCAGTGCAAAATATGTGTGCCAAATATTAAAATGCTATCGAAGGTTTCAATGTCGAACCTGAGGAAGCATCTGGTGGTATGTATACTTAGCCTACAGTAAGCAGTCATTAATTAAAGTAGCAAAGGCATTGCCTACTTCCACCTGCCACACCATGCTACTAATGTGTATTCAAGATGTATTTTAGCTCTGTATTGCTTGGTGCATGTCCGGTAGTTTATTTAACGATGTTAATCTCCATTCATAACAAATTAGCTAGTCTGCTAGCTAGCTAAAGATGTATATACCAGACTTCTATTTATGAACACAGAAAAAAATATAGCTAACGTTTTTTTCTTATTTGAATAAGGTTGGTTACCATGTCAAATCTAATATTACAGTTATTTCAGCATTGTAGCATAACCTACATTAATGGCTCACAAGGTCATTGAGTTGTGAAATTCAGGACACCAATGATTTTAAATCTGTATTTAACCTCAGAACGATCTCAAAGTAAGAAGAGGTGCTAAAGTCTGATTTTGTGGTGGCTGTGCATTAAAATAAAAATATTATAATCTTAATTCAAGTGATGAAGGATTTTGAAAGTCTGACAGTAATCAGTGTTTATTACTACTGTAAGGTTAACCCTGCTTGGTTTAAATGTTTGAAAATGATTAACAGTTGAAAACATTAATTAGAAATTTAGAAAAATAATAAAGTAATTGAATGTAATCAGTTAAATTAATTTAATAAAGTAATTGAAATAGTAACACTACTTATTACATTTTAAATAGGGTAACTTGCAATCTGTAACCTATTACATTTCCAAAGTAACCTTCCCAACACTGCAACCATATAATATATAATATCATAGATCACTATCAAAACATGAGCAGATGCCAAATGGCAACTTACATTGCTTGATATCACAGTAAAAAAAGAAAATGATTGGGAAGTATTTCTCCACACTTCTTTTGTGGGAAACCAGTGCCTACAGATTGAAATTACACTACATGATGAGAGAATTTTTTAAGATATTGACCTTTGAATTTTAACGTTAACATTTACATATTTACACATTTGCTGTACAAAACAGACAATGTAAATATATTTGTCCTGTGAAAAAGTCTGGGTGACAAACCAAGGTTATATTGAAAATGCGAGAGATGCTTGCCACAGATTTCTCATGTACCCAGCCTTCAAAGCAAATGTGCCAAAGAGATTTTAAGTTAAAACAGTAATGGTTATTGTAGTGATATGATTGTAGTGACAGTAATGATGATTTTATGCAAAATAATTGACAAAGGAGAAATACTTGAGGTGTTTCTAGTATTATTAGGCACAACCATGGCAAAGAATAACTAAAGCAATCTGGTGATGATTTTAGGCAAAATGGTTGAAAAACCATGAATATTATCAAATGCAATGGGACATAAAAGCTTATTATTTTGACCAACAGGTGGCGCTGTCACCAAATTGATATGGTGTGATCAATGTGTGGTCATAATGATACATAAAGTTTCATGTCAATACACCAAATAACACACAATAAAAACCACTTGACTTGACTTGACAAAGTGTTGCCAAGAAAGCCATTCTGGCACTGTGCCATTGAATTCATTGTTGTGTTAAACGAAAATTGTTTGGTCTATCAACACAAAATCCATAACTTTTTGTTGGCATGGTCTGAAGGTGGTCTGATTAGATTTTGGTTAAATTATGACAAATGCTTTCTGAGGAGTTCGAAGGTTTTTGAAGGATTTCAAAATGGTGGACAGGAAGTTCGATCAACCATGGCATAATTGGTATCCACTTTCTCAGCATGACCCACGGAATCAAACGAGGCTGCTCTCATGACAATAGCAATAGCAAGTAATCAAAAGTGATTAGCATTTTAAGAAAATTTGCTATAACTTTTGACCAGAAGGTGGCGCTGTATAAAATAATTTTTGTGTACCTTCAGGGCATTGTGCCAATGACAAATAATGAATTTTGTAATGATATGTCAATGCATTTGAAAAATAAAGCATTTTACAACAAAATTAAAAATGGGCAATTTAGGATTATTTGGTATCATTCGACTCGAAATCCTGCACAGAATCTAACAAGACTAGATTTGCGTTCAGATGTTAAAAATATTAATTTTTGATCACTAGGTGGTGCTGTGCCGAAACTGTGCATGTAGTCTCAGGTCATGGTTGTCATAACGCACACCAAGTTTGGTGTGAATACACTAAAGTCTCGCAGATATATAGCCTCATGTCCAATTTGGCATGCTCTACATTGAATTTGTTTGCGTGTTATTCGAGAACCGTTTGACTAATCAACTTGTATTCCATTTTTGTCAGCCTGGGCTGAAGATGATCTGATTCAATTTACATGCAAATTGGACAACGTTCTAGGAGGAGATCGAAAGAGTATATATATATATATATATATATATATATATATATATATATATATATATATATATATATATATATATCTTTTTTTTTTTTTCTTTTTTCTAAAAATTCTAAATTGCTAAAAATTGACCGTTTGTCTGATTTGCACGAAAATGTAATCAGATCATCTTCAGACCAGGCTCACAAAACATTATGGATTTCAAGTTGATTAGTAAAACGGTTCTCAAATAACATGCAAACAAATTCCAAAAGTGAGGTTATATCTTGGCAATGCATATTCAAGCATATTCAAAACTTGGAGTGTGTTATGACAACCATGACCTGAGGGTACATGCACAGTTTCGGCACATCGCCTCCTAGTGGTCACGAGATATGAAAAATGCATACTTTTACTTATATCTTCTGAATGGTTTCACCTAAAATCACAAATCTGGTCTTGTTAGATTCTGTGCAGGATGCCAGTCTAATGACACCAAATTTTGTCAGCCATTTTGGGCATAGACCATTTTTAATTTTGCTGTAAAATGCTTTATTTTTCAAACGCATTGACATATCTTTACGAAACTCCTCATGTGTCATATGCATTATGTCCATAAGATACTCAAAAAGACAGCGCCACCTTCTGGTAAAAATTTAAACCACATTCTCATAAAATCCTAATAACTGACAGGAGGAGTATAAGGAGTTATATTTTGGTCTGTTCTCATCCAAAACCAACTGGATTGCTTCAGGAGACATTCATTAAACTAACTGGAGTCTTATATATTAATTTTGTTACATTCCCTGTTGTCTTTTGTTTTTGTGCTTTTATGTTGAAGTTTAGTTCCTGTTTCCTGGTTTTTGTAGTCCTTTGTAGTTTCATTTTATGATTGGTTTCCCCCTGATTGGTTCTCATTCCCTAATTGTTTCCCCAGGTGTTCCTTGTTTCCCTTGTGTAGTTAAGCCTTTGTTTTCCCAGGTTTATTTGTCAGTTCTTGCATGTTTTGATATGCTCAGTGCTAGGTTCTCTGTTATTTCTTTATTCTGAGATTTTTTTTTTTTTTTTTTTAATAAATATAATAAAGCTGCACTTGGATCCTCACTCTTTGCCTGCTTCATCACAACTTTGATGCTGATTATATCTCTTCTTTGGAGCTTTGAAAACCTGCCTTATATTCACACCATTCACTTGCCTTATATGGACCTACAGAGCTGAGATATTCTTCTACGGAATGTCATACTTCGATGGCATGAGGGTAAGTAAATGATCCCTTTTATCGGGTATGAGCAATTGTAATTTCATTATAATTTAATAATATAAATGTTAATTTGGATATATTAAACCTCATGTTAAATAAAACTTTATTAATAATACAATACTTATACAGAACATTGACGATTTTAACTGTATGAATCATATGACTAAACACTGTATTTATTTTTGCCCTGTTTTATTCAACTGGCATGAAGGACTTAATTACAGTTTTGTTTAACGCTCCTCATTCCAAATCTGGTGAAATGCTTTCCTCTCCACATCTTGCACTATATGTTGTTTTTTTTTTTTTAGACTGTGCGAAAATGTTCAGAAATGCGTAAATGTAGCAGCTGCATTTTGAACCAATTGAAGTTTTATCAAACCTGCAGGATACACTACAGTAATGCATTACAATAATCTAGTCTTGAGGTCATGAATGCTTGAATTAGTTTGTCAGCATTAGAAACAGAGCTTCAGTTGTAATTTTGTAATATGTCTGAGGGGGAAGAAAACCGTTCCACAAACATTGGAACTTTTTCAAAGGAGAGTTTGTTGTCAAAAAATAACACACATTCTTCACTGTAGAAGACTATGTATTACTACATCCATTGAGAGACAAAAAAAATAGTTTAGTGGCTTATTATTAGAGGTTTTTGGTCCAATAATTAGTATCTTTGTTTTGTCAGAATTGAGTAGAAGGAAATTTCTAGCCGTCCAATCTTTTGATATCATTGATACACTCGGCTAACTTAGAGAATCGGAGTGTTTCATCAGGTTTTGAGGAAATATAAAGTTGGATATTGTCGGCTTAACAGTGAAAACTAATTCCATGGTTCCTGATAAGTGTGTGTGTGTGTGTGTGTATTATCTATCTCCGAGACAAAGTGGTAGCGGTCGGATAAACAGGACCTAATCAAAGCTAATGCATGTCCACAAAAGCCAACAAAATTGTCAGGCCTATCCATAAGAATGTTGTGATCTATGGTGTCGAAGGCATCACTAAAATCTAAAAGTACTATATATCGTGTGTGTGTGTGTGTGTGTGTGTATATATATATATATATATATATTACATACACAGTTTAAGTCAGAAGTTTACATACACTTAGGTTGAAGTCATTAAAAAAAAATGTAACCACTCAACAGATTTCATATTAACAAAATATAGTTTTGGCATTTGTCCATGACATGAGTAATTTTTGCAACAAATGTTTAGACCGATTGTTTCACTTTTAATTGACTAGGTTAACTGTGCCTGCGATTCTGATAGGCTAATTGGAGTCAATTGGAAGTGTACCTGTGGCTGTATTTTAAGGCCTACCTTCAAACTCCGTGCCTCTTTGCTTGACATTATGGGAAAGTCAAAAGAAGTCAGCCAAGACCTCAGAAACAAAAGTTGTGGACATCCACATGTCTGATTCATCCTTGAGGGCAATTTCCAAATGATTAAAGGCATCATCCGTACAAACAATAGTATGCAAGTATTAACACCATGGGACGATGCAGCCATCATACAGCTCAAGAAGGAGATGCATTCTGTCTGCTAGAACATGGAACTAGAACTAAATTATGAACATGGTTTGCTATGAAAAGTGTAAATCAATCCCAAAACAGCAAAGGACCTTGTGAAGAAGCTTGAGGGAACAGGTAGCCAAGTATCTAAATCCACAGTAAAACAAGTCCTATATAGACATGAAAGGCTGCCCTGCAAGGAAAAAGACAGTGCTCCAAAACACCATAAAAAAGAGACTACAGTTTGCAAGTGCACATGGGGACAAAGACTTGTGGAGAAATCACCTCTGGACCGATTACTTTTTTTTTTTTTTTTTTTTTTTTTTTAACTCTTTGTCCATAATGACCATTGTTATGTTTGGAGGAAAAAAGGTGAGGCTTGCAAGCCGAAGATCACCATCCTAACCATGAAGCATGGGGGTGGCAGCAACATGTTGTGGGGGTGCTTTGCTGCAGGAGGGACTGTTGCACTTCACCAAATAAATGGCATCATGAGGATGGAAAATTATGTGGATATATTGAAGCAACATCTCAAGACATCAGCCAGGAAGTTAAAGCTTGGGTCTTCCAAATGGACAATGACCCCAAGCATACCTACAAAATGGGTTAAGGACAACATAGTCAAGGTATTGGAGTGACCATCACAAAGCCCTGACGTCAATCTGATAGAAAATTTGTGGGCAGAACTGAAAAGGTGTGTCTGAGCAAGGTGGCCTACAAACCTGACTCAGTTACAGCTGTTCTGTCTGGAGGAATGGGCCAAATTTCCAAAAGCTTGTGGAAGGCTACCCAAAATGATTGAACCAATTTACACAATTTAAAGGCATTGCTACCAAATACTAACAAAGTGTATGTAAACCTCTTACCCACTGGGAATATGATGAAATAAAAACAAGCTGAAATAAATAATTCTCTTTACTATTATCCTGATATTTCACATTCTTGATGCAAAGTAGTGATCCTAACTGACCTAAGACAGGGAAAGTTTTCTAAGATTAAATGTCAGGACTTGTGAGTTTAAATGTATTTCGAAGGTGTATGTTTTTATTTATATATCTATATCTAAGTACACTTACTGAGCACTTTAGTAAGAACAGTTGTATACTTATTCATGCGACTATCAGACAATTGTGTGGCAGTAGTGCAATACATATATGGGTCAGGAGGTTCAGTTAATGTTCACTTCAACCATCGGAAAATGTGGACATTTCTGTAGAATAACCCTCTTAATGAACCGCAACACTGTGACATTCATTATGTTCATTTGTTTAAGATCCACTTCTGTGATTTTAGTAATTGAATTAAGAGTCATTTGTTATCTATTTCTCTGTTTAGGCCTTGCCAGTCTATCCATCTATTTATATTTATTTTCCTTATGTAACCTGAAAGTTTAATATATTTTAACATTTAGACATTGGAAGTACCGTAATTAGGAATTTAATATCTTATGTAGTACACTGAAACAGTATTTAAGTGCAGTATTGATGAGGCCACATCTGCCTGAACGAGCTTCCAAGTGACTGTTGGTAATGTGAACAAACTGTAGCTTGTGAAATGAACAATAGATGACAAAAGTGTTGTTGGCAAAACAAAGACAATTAATCCTATTTTGGTCAAGGTCCTAGCTATAGTTGAGCTGCCCTCTTATGCCTGCCTGTTGAACCCTCTGTATCAAACAAATTTAGTGCCACCATTAACACATTTACATCTCATCTACATAAACTTTACCTAACATCACATATACAAACAAAAGTACTTACATTTGAGTTTAGGAACCTCAAGTTCCTCAAATCAGGGTAAAAAACAAGACTGCATTGGTGAGAAAGCTTCTCCATGTGGTTAACAGCACGTCCTGATTCTGCCGAGTTAGACAGGCGTTCCTGGGTCAACAAGGGAGGTGCTTAAGATAAAATTGATCAACCAATCAGATTCATCACTTTGTATCATCCGGATTGAGCGCCACTTTTTTGAGTTTCTCAGCCTTCAACGTCTCTACTTCATTTCACAGAGGTAAGTGCAATTTCTTTAAAATGTATAATTTCAAATGCGTGTCCTTATCTACTCAGTGTAATGTATTAACTTTAATTTCACGATGAATTCATTACTAATGCTAATTAACTAAACTGCTCATATAATGTGCAAATCGTCCAAACCCCTTTCCTATCGGACAAGTAAGGGCGCCCGCGATTGTTTCGGCATCGGTGTGGTGCTGTGATCGTGTCGTCGGATCTTTTCTCCTGTTGATTTTTTTTTTTTTTTTTTTATCTATTTTTTTTTTTTTCCCCCTGCATTCGTTTAGCAGACCCAAATATTAATCCTTTTGCAAAAGCGAAGTTAAACACTTTCGCGGATGGGACCAAATACAAATAATGAGGGTTATTCAATCACTGTATTTAAATCATAATAATACAATATCTAATATAAGACACACAGTAATCAATCACTGTATTTAAATGATCATAATATTAATTTAATATAAGACAAACTGTAATCTACCACTGTAATAATAATTCAATATCTTGTGTTGACTCAGGGGACATCATATTCTTATGTTGACGCAGGGACATCATATTCCGTATTGCTCATCTAGTATAAAACGCACCGTAATCAATCACTGTATTTAACCTCCTCAGACCCGAGTTTTGGTTTGGCGTGCGCCTGAGCCCGGCTGAACATTTTTCTTTAGAAACATTTAACATTCTGAACTTTTTTTTTATAACGGGACATCAAAATTGAGGCACCAAAGAAATTATAAATCTCATCAACTGATGTGCTGAGTGGGTACCCACTCCTAGCTAGTGCTGTAGCATTGGAGCAGTATACAATCAATTTAATTAAATCTTGATCAATATACTGGTTTAAATAGTCCAGTGGGGTCCAGCCTTCTCTGTCCTGCTCAGTTTCCTCCTCAGGCTCAAACTGGGCCAGGTTTGGGGTCATTGGAGCAGCCCTCCAGTGCACTCCTCGTCCTTGCTTGGGTTGTCCTTCAAAGCTTGGTCCTGGTGTTGGCTCTTCAGGGTCCTCGTTTGAGCCATCAGACTCAACCTGCTGAATCCGACGTCTGGGAGTGCGCAAAACTACAGTGCTACGGTCTGAACGACAAGTTTCAGCACGGAGACGTTTACTTCCCCGGGTGGCCTGTGGAATGGGGTCTTCATCCCCCCTCTCCTCCTCGCTGCTGCTTGGCTCCTGTTGTGGAGGATGGTAATCAACGTCATCTACTGGTTCATCATTGTTGGACAAGTCCTCTACCTCGGAGTTGTCCCCAGAAATTGAATCCAGTACCAATTCCAGTGCCTTTGACACAGGAAAACGCTCTGGAAATGAGATCATGAGGAAAATAAAATAAAAATCAATGTAAAATTATTTCACACACATGCAATGTCAATATATACTGTTATAAACGATTGCAATTGATGTTTTCTAACAAATTCTTCCCAAACTAAGTTTTTGCCAAAGTGTGTGTGTGTGTGTGTGTGTGTGTGTGTGTGTGTGTGTGGGCGCGCGCGAGTGAGCAAGAGCGTGTGGGCGCGCGCGCGAGTGAGCAAGAGCGTGTGGGCGCGCGCGCGAGTGAGCAAGAGCGTGTGGGCGCGCGCGCGAGTGAGCAAGAGCGTGTGGGCGCGCGCGCGAGTGAGCAAGAGCGTGTGGGCGCGCGCGCGAGTGAGCAAGAGCGTGTGGGCGCGCGCGCGAGTGAGCAAGAGCGTGTGGGCGCGCGCGCGAGTGAGCAAGAGCGTGTGGGCGCGCGCGCGAGCAATCCAGTGAGCAAGATAGAGAGTGAGTGTGTGGGTGTGCGTGCGCGATCGTGTGTGTGCGCGCGCGGGCGCGATCTTGCGCTTTTGCTAACATTCGTATACAGTTTCAACTAAACTAAGTCCCGTTGTGTAGACATCAACTTTAGCAGCATAGTAAATCTTTACTGTTACAAAAGTTTGTCAAATGTGCATGCCATTTTAATCATACAACACTATTATGCATAACTTAACAAGAATCAACATTGAAATGTTATTAGATTTTTTTACCTTGTGGACGTTTTGGTCTGGAGTGGCTGAGTGACATGTCGGCTGTGTTCTCCGCCATTTTGAAATTATTTATGTTAAAAAAAATTCTCTCCTGACGCCACCAGATGGCAGTGTAAGTGTCCTCGTTTGTGAAAAACATGTTCCAGTTACACAGAATTAAGTAGTATGCTGCCCACAACCAAAAATGTGATGTCCACATATGTGGACACCAGGACTCAGGAGGTTAAATAATAATAAAATATCTAATAAGACAAACAAAGGGTGTTATGAAATTCAAATATTATGTAGAGCATTTGCAGTCTATTTTTGGCCTGTGAACATCTTTAAGTTTTATTTACTCTAATAATAATTATTATATTCTTAAGAATATAATAATTGGTTTCTTCTTCAAAACAGTGTTGCATGAAGAAAGACTTTTTTTTTTTCTTTGTCACTCCAAAGGACACTGAGATTATACGTACATGCTTAGTACACCGAAGCCATTTGGATAAAGATGATGCTGTTAGTTCAGCCAAATTATTGACCAGTCACCTCAAGGACAATGTTGTTGTGTGTTTTGTTTTTTTCAGCCTATTTCCCATGAGAAGGATCTCCTGATTATCCTTCAGACTCCCAACATGAGAGAGAATCTACTCCGACATGGAAAAACATTATATTTTTGGATGCTACTCATTGCGTCAATCAGTATAATTTTCCACTTTATACCCTGGCTATAAGAGATGACTATGGCCATGGAGTTCCAGTCGCTTTTATAGTAACCGGCAATGAGAAAGAGGCAACACTAGAGATAGCTTTACAGCAGTTGAGGAGTGTGTGTTCTGCTGCACCAAGGTATGTATATTTTAGGGTTTTTTTAAGTTTGTTTAAATTGACATACTTGAAGTGGGGCCAGACCAATGATTCTAGAGATATCACTGCCCTGCCATAAAATTACTCGTTAACACTTTATTTTACAGTGTCCTTGTTACTTATGTTACGTGTACTTACCATAGTTATTACATCGTTAAAACAAGAAAGAAAATTACGTTCTGATGCAACACTGCATAAGATGTAAAAGACTTGTTTTCAGAGAATGTATCTTTAATATAGATCCATTATGTCTTACTCTACTGGCAGAGTTTTTCACAAGTTAAAAAAAAAATATGCAGTAAGATATAACGCATTTGTATTTCTTTATTGAAGGAGATATATATTAGTTAACATTGTTAATTATTGTTTCTTCATCCTTGTATGCTATTTTGTTTCCTCTAGGTGCTTTATGGTGGACAAGGATATGTGTGAGATGAATGCCTTGCGGAAAGTCTTCCCAGAGTCAGATATCTTGCTTTGCTGGTATCATGTTTATGCAAGTATGTATACATGCAAATTTATATATTCTTTATATTTGAAAAATGTACCAAAGTTATTTATTGGCTGTTGTCTGCTGGCTTTCAAAGACAGACTCTTGAGTCGGTGGGCCAGCAAATACTGATGTTAGAACAGAAATAATTTCCTTCGTCAGAAAGATGAAACTTTGTGCAACAGTGCGTAAAATTAACATTTAAATTTTTCTTCCTTAATTGTACTATTACTATTTATATAACTATTTTAAACATTAAATCAGTTACATTTAACATTAAATCATCTATTCTTTTTTAATTGTGTTAAAATAGCATCACGATTTTAAGTCAACTGCAGAACAATTCCTCAAGAGGTTTGAAGATTTCCCAGCTCTTTGCTCATACTTCAAGGATCACTGGCTGGAAATAGGACACACATGGTCTGACTTTGGACGGTGCTACAACCATGCTGACTCCGATACTAACAATCTTGTTGAAAGGTAATATTTGAAATTAAACTTATGAAACTTGATAATGAGTTAATGCAAATTAATGTAATAGAATCACAAGCATTTGGAATGTAGTTATCATATCAAAAGATCAAACTAACACAATCACATTAAAACATTCATTGTTTTTCTTTGCTTGTCCAATTAGATTTTTCCATCGCCTAAAATATCAGTTTTTGGGTGGCATTAGGAACCGTAGACTTGATGAGAATGCTGATAAGATCATCCAGAAGACCGATGGATACTTCCAGGTCGTTCACGATTTGCAGGCAGTTGGAAGAATGAAAAATGCTTCTTTGAAGTCAGGAGATATACTTAAGTCTGCCTCTAGATTGGTGGAAAAAGGTTGGCAAGATAGCATTAATCTTATATCCAATGACGCGTACCTTTATGAAGTTCCATCAGAACAAACCCCTGGTCTATCCTACAAAGTTTGTCCATCTGAA
The DNA here is from genome assembly GCA_032164185.1 of Moxostoma hubbsi. Taxonomy (NCBI): domain Eukaryota; kingdom Metazoa; phylum Chordata; class Actinopteri; order Cypriniformes; family Catostomidae; genus Moxostoma; species Moxostoma hubbsi. Next base: position 27,192,152 of record JAVLUX010000006.1, read on the forward strand.
AGTTTTTGTAGCTGCCCAATAGGAATCAGAGGACATCGCTGTAAACACCTTGTAGTTACTGATTTGCTGAGTAAACATGACTCTCAAAAATTTCCTGCTTTGGATAATCAAATAAACGCACATGCTAGTGTACTTAAGCAAAAGAAGCTTTACTCCATTCTGTGCTTTGACACAAAAGAGGTAGATGTACAAAGTTTATGTCATGAGACTATTTACCACACTTCTGCAATGACATTTCAATGTACCTGTTGTACATACTCTTACAATGAGAAATGTGCTTGCCTTCTACTGGCAAGTGAAATATTTGATGTCATATTAGCAAGAGCTGTACCTACTTTGTGGCAAGAAGACACGTCAATGCAGGTAAATGTGAACACTGCAGCAAACCACTCTAAAACTGAAGTGCAGATGTTAAATGAAATGCTGGAGAGTGTGCAGAAATGGCAGACTGTTACGCCCCTTTTTAGTCTAGGATTGAAGGAACGCGTAACAGAATAAAATGGAAAGAAAAATGGTGTGATGTGTGGAGGCAGCAAGGTTCTGTTTTCAACCCCAATACCTAAGCAAGAATAAGCCGAGACAAACTCAAGAGCAAACACGAGGTTTTATTATTCTTATGAGTGTGGGAGGATTTCAAGACTTCAAGAGGGGGTAATGGAAAAATAACAAACATAAACCCTCTAACTATTAAGGGGGAAACTAAGCTACACAAGAAAAGAAAATACAATGAATACTCTAACTCCCTAACTAACTTAAACAGGAGAAAACAAGATGCAATAAAGAAAAACACCCACCTCTCTACCAATCCTTTCCCAAAAGAATTAACATAATAACAATAAAGAATACTTTAACACAAATAAATATTAGTAAAAAATCACTTACAACATAACAAGAGAGTCTTGTCATAGGCGCCAATTACCACAAGAGTGTTTTAGCAAAATAACACTGAAGAGGATCAATCAACCAACCAAATATAATTAGGAAGAACATTTAACAGAACTTCCAGGGTTGAGATATGGAACCACACGATGCAGCCTCCACACACACACACAGGTCTATGGAATCATGCTGCTTAAATCCCCACAGCTTCCTCTCCTCCTCCAATCACGTCAGTTGACCAATCATTGGAGTCAGGTGGCAACTAGGGGTGTAAATATTAATCGATTATACAGCCGACGATTCAATGCATCGATACGTCCGCAAGTGTATCGATTAATGTGTTTATTTTGCCGCCTGTCTGTTCGCTCGGAGTTTACCACTCCGTCTCCGACATATGCGTACAACCTACTCCTAAGCTGCGGGTGGCGCTAACCTCATTATTATCTTCTACTTCACACGCGTTACTTACGTATGTTCTCACACACATTGTTGAGTCTGAAAGAGCGATGGAACCGTCAGAACGAGCTGGCAATGAAAGTCAAATGTTACATACACCAGTCGGCGTCAAGTCATGGGTGTGGAAGTATTTTGGCTTCAGGAAAACAGATGGAGCAGTGGTAAAAGATGTTGCCGTTTGTAAAGAGAAAGACTGTGTGAGATAAGATACTGCGGCAATACGTCGAATCTATCCGCACACCTGAAAAGGCACCATGGTATTGATGGCGACTCCGAGTGTAAAGAAAGAACACAGGCTTCCACGCCCGCCAAATCACTCACAACATTTTTTCCTTCCAAGTTGTCGAGCACTTCAAAACGAGCAAAAAACATCACCAAAGGCATTGCGTGTTTTATGTGCAAAGACATGAGGCCCTATTGCGTCGTAGAGCACGAAGGCTTTAGATACCTGCTCGAAGTTCTTGAGCCGAGGTACAACATCCCCTCACGTCAACATTTCAGCGAGTCCTATATTCCGAACTTCTACACCAAAGTACGTGATGAAGTTATTCAGGGTCTTATGAGTGCAGAGCGAGTACTTTTGATTCTTACTGCATTTAAACTGTTTTGTTGAGTAACTGTTCTATTTGCAAGGCCCCTGCTATAGCTCAATCCAGGAGCCATGCTTCTAAATACCTCATTCTTAAATGCAAATGCATTTTTGTTATTGTTAGATAATTTTGTCATCCAATGTATTTAATTTATTTTCTTGATCTGCAATCCCCGTCTCGATACGGCTCAGCTGAGGGAAGAAAGACATGACACAGACACCCAATGCTATCAGATCCTTCTTCAACGTTTATTGTTCAGCACTTTGTTATATGGTCCAGAAAACCACATTCCACTGGACCCCCACCAATGAAATGGCTCATTACCTTATCTGGGGTTAACATACATTTGAGCTACGTGTGAAACGTGAGAGTAGAGATAAGAGACACATTTCTATAGAACATCCTTCAAACAGGGAACAGCTGCAGCAACACCAACAAAATAAGTTTAAAAGTGGCCTTCATTATTCCACATTGCCCACTTTGATCCTGAAAGGATCATGCAGCCTTCTCAACCAACCTCAGTATTAGGTATACGTACATAATGAAGCATAGCGATATTATGTCTGTTTATCATCATATTCAACTTCTGCATTAGTAATCGTAACAAACATGGGCCAAATAATAACATAAGTACAATGTATACAGCAATCGATATAATGGAGGACATCCAAGGTGCGAACCACCCAAACATATTGAAAAAATTCCCCCATATTCCCTGATGACCAGCGTTATCAGCTAATTCTTTATTCAACCTATCCATTTCCTTCAATACTTTCGTGAATTCTCCATCATCAGTGTGACCCGGGATGTATGTACAGCATTTGTCACCAAACATTTTACATACTCCTCCGTCCTTAGCCAAGAGGTAATCCAAAGCTATACGATTTTGTTTAGTCATTTCACTTGTGGCATGTAATTGTTCTTTCACCAAATCGAAGGCCTGTTTAGTTTTATTAAAGAAACATTGCTGATTATAATATAAGTAATTGATCCATTCAGTGTTTTTATTTGGGGTTATCCATACAAAGATGGATTCAAAACCACTGGCAATTTCGTTTCGGGCTTTAAACTGGTTTGGAATACCTCTAGGCTGTCCAACACTGTCTAGATATACTTCAGGGTCACTTGAGGCATCACCTTCTAAGTACCTTCGTGTCCAGGTGTTTACCCGTACCTTCATAACAGAAACATCTTCCTGTAACATTACCATAAAACATAAACCATCAAATGGGGTGGGGGGTGCGACAAGAAGTTTCAAATCATTACCAGAACATACCCACCACATATCTGCAATCACCACCTCCGTGTCACCTGTGGAGAGAAAGCCAGCGCGGCCTTTGTCCCAAGGGGTCGGGAAAGGCCTACCCATTAGTATTTCAAATGGAGAGAATTTAACAACAGAGGATGGTGACGTTCTGAGTTCGGTCAACACAGCCTTTCCTTTAATGTTCGATTTGTCCTTTCCACAACGCCTGCCGACTGTGGGTGGTAAGGTATGTTAAAATGCCAATTTACGTTCAATTCCTTTGCGAGTAGTTGCGTAACTTTGGACGTGAATGGAGTGCCATTATCACTCTCAATAACGGTTGGAATGCCGAATCTTGGTATTATTTCTTTTGCCAGAATTTTTACCACTGTTTTAGCATTTTCCCTCACGCACGGAAAAGCTTCTGTCCACTTAGAAAAACGATCCACTATTACGAGTAATAATTTGTTGTTCTTGCATGGCGGCATATGTGTAAAATCTATTTGCAGGTTTTGGAACGGCAATTCCGGGTGTGGTAATGAGTCGTGCTTTGTAGATTTGTGTCTGTTATTCTGTGCGCACGTTAGACATGAGTCTAGGATTAATTTTACTGCACTTCGTACCCCACTGATGCAATATGTTTGATTTATTGACTGTATAACCTTTTCTTTTGAAATGTGAGAGATACTGTGATAATGTCGACATAGTATTACTATTGCGGTTTTGGGCAGAGTCAGACGTCCTTGTTCATCCCTTAACAAATTATTCCGGTCTGATTTCACTTCATTTGAGGCCCAATGTTGAATATCAGATTCAGATGGATTTGCCTGCAACAGTTTTATGTCCATGTCTCTTATCAGAGTTGATTGCATCATGGAAACTCTCTCTTCAGCTCGATTCAGATCTGGGCTTACTACAACTTCCTTAGCAGCCCACTTTGCTACCTCATCAGCTAATTTATTTCCTTTCGCCTCTTCCAGTTCCCCTGTCATGTGCCCCGCAACTTTTATTACAGCCAATTTGGCAGGCAACTGTGCTGCTCTCAATAATTCTGAAACCAGGTTATGATGTGATATAGGTTTGCCTTCAGCTGTCTTAAAATCTCTTTCCTCCCACATTCGAGCAAAATCATGTATCACCCCATAAGCATACTTCGAGTCAATGTGAATATATTGATTGATTTACTTTTAGCCAATTGGCATGCTCTGATCAACGCAAACAACTCAGCAGCTTGTGCAGATTTATATGGGAGCGAATAAGCTTCAATAATTCGATTCGGAAGTTCTGTTACAGCGTAACCACACCAGTATACAGAATCATTTGGCTTGGAACAGGACCCATCAACATACCAATGGTCCCCCTCCTCCAGGGCGGATGATGAAACATCCGGCCTGCAGGAAGTACATGTTTTCAGGCGATCAAAGCAATCATGTGTATCGTTGGAAAATTCACCTTGAGTCAGCAATTTGTGTAATGATAATGTCGGGCCGTGTACAGTGGAAGTTGGTTTAATGGTCAAATTAGCAGTAGCCAATAAAATAGCTTCATACCCCGATCGACGTTGGGCCGTCATGTGTTGTGTTGTAATGTTGTGCATGATAGTTCCTACCTGGTGGGAGGTGTGGACAACTAATGGATGTGAGAGTACAATACGTTCTGCATGTTGTACCATCAATGCTGCAGCAGCCACTGCTCGCAAACATGCAGGGAGGCCTCTGGCGACTGCGTCTAAAGTTTTTGACAAGTACGCCACTGGTCTATATGTTCCGCCATGGGACTGTGCAAGGATCGCTGCTGCTGTGCCAGACGCCTCATGCACGTACAGATGAAAGGGTTCATCATAATTTGGTAAGCCTAGCGCAGGTGGAGAGCTGAGGCTGTTTCGTAGATGTTTGAAAGCCATGTCCATTTCAGCAGTCCACTCTATAGGTTCTTCAGCATTTGAGTGTTGCTTCTCTCAGTATTTTATCATATAACGAGCAGTTTGGCACCCATGCTCGACAATAGTTCACTAAACCCAAGAAGCTTTGCATTTGAGTTTTTGTTTTAGGGCATTTGAAGGTAGTAATTGTTTTCACTCTGTCCTTGGAGAGACGTACTCTTCCTTCTGTAACTCATGACCCAGATAGTTGACATTCAGTTTCACCCATTGTAGCTTCTCTTTTGATGCCTTGAAGCCAGCCTTCGCTAATACATTGCACACAATAGTTGAAGCGGCTGTGCATGACTCAATGTCCGGTCCAGAAACCAGGATGTCGTCAGCATATTGCAGCAGACAAGTCTGTGGTGGCAGCTTGGTACCTTTGAGAGTAGCGTGCACTACAGCAGAGAACACAGCAGGCGAGTCTCGAAATCCTTGAGGCATTCGGGTCCAAGTGTACTGTTGGCCTCCATAGGTGAATGCGAACAGTGGCTGCGTAATTGTTGCAACTGGCACACTGAAGAAGGCAGAACATAAATCAATAACAGTAAAATGGGTGTGATCTGCCGGAATTGAGTTAATGATAGTGTGGACATCGGGTACCACAGGTGACAATGGAATAATGAAATCATTAATTTTCCTCAAATCTTGTTAAACGCCATGTGCCATTAGCTTTCTTTACCGGATTAATTGGCGTGTTGTATGGTGAGTGTGTAGGTTTTAAAATACCTTGTGACAGGCATTGCTGTATTATTGGGCCAATGCCTTGTTCTTTTTCTTTGGAAAGTGGATACTGTTTGCAGTATACTGGTAGGTTAGAGCAGAGTTTGGCAACGTAGGGTCTTACGTCAGTAAGGCCCGTCTCATCTTTGTGGGCGGCCCATAGCGCTGGGTCTACATTGAGCATTTCCTGTTTCGCAGCAGAAGTGCTGACAGACGTTGAGCTGCAAACTTCTCCGCAATGACTTGTATACACAGACTGACAGTATACTGAGGGAAACCGTAATTGTAGTGAGTTAGAATCAAAAGTTAATTTTGCCCCAATTTTATGCATCAGATCACGACCCAGTAGGCAGAATGGAGAGTCAGGCAAAATCACAAAATCATGCATTTTAAACAAGTTTGGGTTATCAGGAGATGTTACGGGTAATTTTGGTGTCATCTGACACTTAACGGGAACGCCATTAATTCCCACAGAGTTTATAGTGCGTCCCGTAATAGAGCCCTCATAGCAATGTGCTGTTAATGAACTTTTAGATGCGCCAGTATCAACCAGAAATGTATACGGTTTGTGGTCAATATTTAACGATATAAAAGGCAGCGCTGAGTTATCGAAACGCAGCGTTGATGCTAATGCGTATGCGGAGGACTCAGTGCTCTGTGGGCTTCCCTAGCGGGGTGTCCATTCTGTGGGGTATCGCGGTGTGGAGCGGTTTTGTGGGCCAAATTCTCGTTGCGGTTCAGATCGCGGCGGTTCAGATCGCGCTAAATGTTGACTCATTTCGGTTACACCAATATGGTTGTCTCATATCTTTCATCATTTTACGACAATCTCGCTTGATGTCCCTGTTTTCCGCAATAATGGCATATGTGAGATTCATTCATCCGGGCCGTATACTGCACCATTGCGGATGCTGTTTTCAAGGAAGAACGCTGACAGCTCTCAAAAGCCCCTGCGGTGGACAGCTCACGAAGACGTCGTCTGAATTCGGGAATTGTCATTGCGGTCAAACCAGCAGTCGTGATACGAATTAATCGAGCAGTTTCAGGGTCCATGTTATTCAAGAACGTGTTTATAAATAGAATCGCTTGATCATCATCAGTCGAAAGGGACGATTCGTCTGTCCACGAAGCTTTAAACCGGGCAAAGAATGCCACTGGACCTTCGTCCCTTTTTTGTTTCGTATTAGCCGCATGTGTAATATCTTGTCTGGATGCGGCCATGCCCTGCAGGAATTTGAGGAGGTCTCTAAAAAATATTGGCAAGGCGTCATTGTCTCCCCATGCCCAGTCTATGGTTGTTCCTTTAAAGTATCTTCCTGACCTGGTTCTTCCGTCCTCCACTCGTGGTTGATCGAATTTTAAAATCCAGCAAAGGCACTTTTTCAACTAATACTGTTTCAGTTACGTCCGGAGGTAATGTTTTGGACAATATGAATCTATAATCGCGTCCGGTTAGTTGACTGTACGTTGTAAGTTTCTTTAAAATATCCACATATTGCAGTGGAGATCTAACTGGGTCGGGTAATTCCTTACATATTGCCAGCGCCTCTGACATTGTTAGTGGAATGATTTTATATCCATCTGGGCACTGGACAAAAGGAAATGCAGCTGTTGTATCTTCACTTGTACCTTTCTTTGAATCGGAATCATATACATCCGCGGCTGCAGTGAATGAGTTACCATTTACTGTGGTCAAATCGGGATACAACAGTGCGCATGGTGTCTTTGGGATGTTAGGGGTTAAAGCTTTGTTCACTACAATATCATATTTAGGCGGTTGTTCCGACACAGCGACAGCTGCGTGCATTTGATTAGCTTCTTTCCATTCAGGACCTTTGTCCCAGAATGGTTTCATTTTCTTCCATACCTCGTATGATTCCTTCATGTATTTATAATCCCATTGAGGATCCCCCCACCCTTTTTTAACCATAGATTTTGATTCGCTCATGAATCGATCAATAAATGAGCCATCTTTAGGATATGGATCTAATTGTGTTTTCCCTTCTGACCATCCGGCCAGATTACTAATATAAGGTTCAGTATTGAAACCCTGATTATTACGAAACATCCACTGTTTTGGAGTTTCATTCGATAACGGGCGACTTATTTCCTGTCCCATAATGCCTCCCTTTTAATAATAATAATAATACAAACAATTTCCCGATCGACATGGTTCATGCAGAACAATAATGCAGATCAAATTCTCTCCGTCTTTTATAGGACAATTCCCGTCCTCTTCTTATTCATACCAGAATAAGGATATCCTTTAAACTACTGCTGCGGTTGTGGGGTTTTTTTTCTATATTATAATAGAGCAAAACCCTCCTTCCTATTTATAATAGGGCAAATTCATCTCTTCGACAGAGGCCCCCGAGCAGAGTTATTAACGGAGTTAATATCGAGCCAAATTAAACCAAGTTAAACTACGTTTTGTTCAATCTCTCATCAGACAGGAAAACTTGATACTTAAATCAGTCTTACCTTGTCTGGAGATATCCCGGACGAGCCCCCAAATTGTTAGATAATTTTGTCATCCAATGTATTTAATTTATTTTCTTGATCTGCAATCCCCGTCTCGATACGGCTCAGCTGAGGGAAGAAAGACATGACACAGACACCCAATGCTATCAGATCCTTCAACGTTTATTGTTCAGCACTTTGTTATATGGTCCAGAAAACCACATTCCACTGGACCCCCACCAATGAAATGGCTCATTACCTTATCTGGGGTTAACATACATTTGAGCTACGTGTGAAACGTGAGAGTAGAGATAAGAGACACATTTCTATAGAACATGCTTCGAACAGGGAACAGCTGCAGCAACACCAACAAAATAAGTTTAAAAGAGGCCTTCATTATTCCACAGTTATTTTGTAGTGAATGGGCTGTAGGCTTATGTCCTAGACTTTTGTTACTTTTTGTTATTATTGCACTTTAACTGATTTTGTGTAGTAACTGTTCTATTTGCAGTTCATCTACTGCAGAGGATGTGTGACCATTTCCTCTTAAGATGCAAATTATATTTTCAAAATGTAACCAATTTTGTATAAAAGAAACGTGCAGGATTGCACTTTATTGTAACTGTAGATGCAGTAACTTATATTTGCTGTTCTATTTGCAGTGCATTGAGCACAACTGCTATAGTGTAAAATAACATACACATTGTGAATACAATACTGTTTCTGTATTCTCAATAAAAGGCAATAATTCATTTTTTGTTTATTTTATTTGAAAACTTAATAGATATCATGTAAAAATATCTAGTATTGAATCGTATCGTGGGGAATTCTGAAGTATCGAAAATAATCGAATCGTTGGCGAGAGAGAGAGAGAGAGAGAGAGAGAGAGAGAGAGAGAGAGAGAGAGAAACACACACAAACAAACAAAACCAATACGTCTTTGGACGTAACAGACAATTCCTCAGCACATTAGCCAGCAAATTAAAAACTTGCATGACAGTATAACAAATGCCAGCATGACTAGAATGGCAGCAGCATTTCCAGCAGTAACTACAGACTTGACAAGAAAGATAAGACCATTGTTTCCACACAGAGCAAAAAAATGAAACGAAAGTATGGAAAGAATTTCAAAAGACGACAAACTAAATTCTAAAAATGAATGTAAATATGAAAAAAACAAACTAAGGCACTGTGACAATGTAAAATATACATTTAAAATGAACGTGTGCATATGAGAAATGAAGTGAAGGAGGCTGCTGTTTTTTGGTTGTTTATTTTACTATATATTTGTACATGCATTGTTTTACAAAATCTGAAATAAAAGAAATAATGCCATCTTTAATTGTAAATAAAGCTAAATAAGCCATGAATGTTTCCCATTACTCAGCTGTCTGAATTTGTTCTGCAACAGTGATATGTTGTATATTTAAACAAATTAAATTTAACATTACTTGCTTAACTGAGATAACAATGTTTGTTACATTTTAACAATAATTTGTTATTGTGTTCAATGGCTCAGTGAACCTCTACTTAAACTGACTGATTTAAAAATGAGATGATAACATCTACCACTTGTGGTCCAAACGTATGGGTCAGCAGACTAAAAGGTGATTCCTCTCCCAGTTTTTCCCTTAGCAAGCGCTGGAGAGTGCAGAGTGTATTCCTGTAAATATCAATGGATAGATTGGTAAGCAAGATGAACGTTTAAAAAAATCTAGATGTGGAAAGCAACTTACTTTGCAACGTCTGCCTCAGCACTGGGATCACTTGCAATCATGTCTATGTTTACATGTCGCCCAAGCATGGCTCCCAGCTCCTGGGCCAAATCTGTGGCCTCTCCTTCACTGAGAGCAGAGAAGATGTTTATCTTTGTCTTTGCTTTTATCGGCTGTTGTTCTCTGAGCTCCTCAGGGAGATCCTCTTTACGAACCTTTAGGTAAAAACAATGTTACTGTTTTATAAATGTTTTGCTCTAAACTAAAAGTATAGCAAATAGCTATAAAGTTTATATAGAGCATATACAAACCCTAATCAGGCTTCTTAACAGATTGTTAGACATGTTTTCTGCCATGATTCTTCTCATCAGTTCATCTTGGGTTACTATGTACTTTCTTTTGGTGCCTGGCACGGACAGCCTTCCCAGAACTTATAGTTTCCTCCCTGAGCTGTTTTGTCCTCTTCTTTTTCCTTGGGTATCTTTTCTTCCTCTATACCTTCTATTTTTCTTTTCTTGGCTAGGTTTTTCTCTTGCTCACTCTCAGCAACCTTTTGCTCCTCTTCACTTACTCTTTCTTCTGCTTTGTTTTCCTCTGCTTCTCTTTCCTGTGCTGCATAAGCAAAACTCAGTCAATCACCAGTATTACTTATTGTAGCACAGGTTAAGTACATATCATCTGCCATATCAAAACAACAGAGTTATGCTTGTGCAACCTATGCTGTATTTAAAATATATTCCGAAAATGTAAGAAAATAGTGGTGCATGATTTTAGATATTTTAACTGAATTAATTTCATCAGGCTGTATTATTCATGTCTCCCAAAAAATTGCCCTAGGTGTGGATGTGAGTGTGAGTGTGTGTCTGTCTATGTGTGGCCCTGCGATGAACTGGCGACCTGTCCAGGGTGTACCCCGCCTTTCGCCCAATGTTAGCTGGGATAGGCTCCAGCCCCCCGCGACCCTGTACAGGATAAGCGGTTGACGATGGATGGATGGATGGATGTATTATTCATTAAAGAATAAACAAACACACCTTCTAAACTACTTCGCATTTTGTCCCTGATCTGTGCGCGCCTTGAAAATGCATCAGGCAATGTAAACCAGGATGTACAGTCAAGCTCATCAATTAGTTCTTTGGGAGGATCCTACAGGAAGGAATTGAAACATAAATGATTTGTTTTCTTTTAGTGACATGCACAGTGCCATGATAGGAAGAGAGAAAAAAACCCAAGAGCTAGCCAACATCTACGAAACCATTTTACTTACCTTCAGAAAGTTCTCAGCATAGAGTAACACAAATATGCAGCATTCAGAGGTGTTTCCTTGCTGTCCGGGTACCCGCACTTTCAGGGTTGGCATAGAATCTGCATAAAATATACGGGGCTTTTTTCTTGTGTTTTTCCACATTTCTGTTAAGTAACTGAAAGACAAAAACAACCTTATTAAATGTTTATCTCTATGACAGCCAGTTTTTATTTAACTTTTTGTTAAAGCATATATAGAGAATGAACAGTCCTGAAATTACTTTGAGCCAACTTATTTTTTTAGCCAAACAGAAGACTTTAAGGCACTTTTTATCACTTTATATATTTAGGGTCAATGACATGACATGTATTTTTTGTGTCCAAATTCATTATTTTCGTAATAAGACTTTGAATAAATACATGTCATATATCAAATGGATCTACAATATCTCCTTTATAAGAAACCCTTTTCATTTTATTGAAATTCAATAGATTTTTTGAGTTTTGGTGTTTGAAAGACCAAAAATGTCAGGTAGTGCGACCGTCCGAACGTACAAGCAGAGAACAAAACTGAGATATAAATGTTCATTTTATCAATAAAATTCTTAATCAAATATTTTGGCATGATTTAATGTTAAATTCCTTATAAATGAGGGGAAATAGTGTATCGGTCCTATTTCAAAACTATTCTATTACTTAAAAAACTTTTGTCCGAAAAATTTACTTCTACTAATGTCAGGGAGGGCGACCGACATAAAAATGCAATTTTATCCAATGTTCCTTTAAGAAAACCATGTGACAGCATATGACATCACACAGAAGACTCCAGAGGACCCCTTTGATGCAGTAACAAGGATAGTACCCTCCTATAAATATTAGATAATTTGACATTTTTGAGTAATGATGAGCTTGATTCAACTTATCATGTCAGGTGGTATGACCCCTGGAAAACTTTGAAAATGTGTTGTTATTATAAAAATGTGTACAGGTCCTTCTCAAAAAATTAGCATATTGTGATAAAGTTCATTATTTTCCATAATGTAATGATAAAAATTAAACTTACATATATTTTAGATTCATTGCACACCAACTGAAATATTTCAGGTCTTTTATTGTTTTAATACTGATGATTTTGGCATACAGCTCATGAAAACCCAAAATTCCTATCTCAAAAAATTAGCATATCATGAAAAGGGTCTCTAAACGAGCTATTAACCTAATCATCTGAATCAACTAATTAACTCTAAACACCTGCAAAAGATTCCTGAGGCTTTTAAAAACTCCCAGCCTGTTTCATTACTCAAAACCGCAAACATGGGTAACCCCGCCGACCTGACTGCTGTCCAGAAGGCCATCATTGACACCCTCAAGCAAGAGGGTAAGACACAGAAAGAAATTTCTGAACAAATAGGCTGTTCCCAGAGTGCTGTATCAAGGCACCTCAGAGGGAAGTCTGTGGGAAGGAAAAAGTGTGGCAAAAAACGCTGCACAACGACAAGAGGTGACCGGACCCTGAGGAAGATTGTGGAGAAGGACCGATTCCAGACCTTGGATGACCTGCGGAAGCAGTGGACTGAGTCTGGAGTAGAAACATCCAGAGCCACCGTGCACAGG